>JABFQC010005355.1:0-11715 GCA_022817085.1 Psilanteris sp. ZL-2020 | reverse complement strand
ATCTTATCTTATCTTATCATTAATGATAAGATTATTTCAAAGTTTTGAGAAGCTCATATGGTTGGTATTTACAAATGCAATATCTATTACATCTATTACATAAATAACGTGCATTTACTCGCATTGGAATATATATTATTTATACATTCTTTGATACTATGCATTAAAAGATAAATATATGTTTCTTACGAATAATGCATTGAACTTATATATTTCTATGAAAGTTATGAAATTTTATACTTTCTTTCAAAATATTTTGCATCAGATTATATATTTTTTGCAAATTATATATTTTTATGGTTTAATAATATATTACTTCTTAAATATATTAGGAAATATGTAATTTTCCACACAAGACACATGTGAATTAGTTATGACATTAGCGGTTTTATTAAGACATTTGCATGATATTTACTTTTGGAATGTGGATATCTCTTACACTATATATTTGTATATAATATATTTATATATATTACACTATATATATATATATATATATACCATTATTGGTTTTCATAAATTATAATATTATATATATAATTAACTTTTTATTAGCCAAACTTTATACACATTTCAGCAAAAAGCACACTAATATAATATAATTTTACACATTATATTTACAGTATGCCATATGTAAATTAAATTACACAATATTAGTATGATTTTACGGAACTGGGTTTACAAAATGCATCGCAAACAGATGCGATTGAATCCTCTAATATATTATTATCGGATTTTTAGAAAACTTGAAAACAAATTTTAATTTTGCATTCCTTTTTTGTTTCTATTGATTACATAATTATATAATTATATTTCTACAAATTTGTATTGATTGTAAAACGAAATTCCCGTTAATTCTTTTTAAATAAATAAATTAATAAATAATTTATCGTCAAATTGAATATTCATGTAATTACATTGTTTAAATAAATAACTACAAAATAAATGCAAAATTCATAAGATTCCTAGACTTGTAAAAATGTTGAATCATTAAATATATATCTATTTAAATTGTATATGTATGTACCGACACACATAATTATTTTTTAGTTTTATGAAACATGCATTTAGAAAAACTATCGTTCGATCAGCGTATGCCTTTTGATATATAACATAATATTGAAAATTGACATTTTGTCTAATGAAAATAAGTTTAAACGACTACGAAATATAATCAAAATCAAAATTCAATCATCATATTACTTTCATCATTAATAATATTTATTTATAGCTTTTAAACGTTAGAAAATAACTTGGTATTGTCGTATTATAGACTTATTTTTAGAAAAATATTAAAGCAATAAATGTCCATTTATTATTGCTTTCCAGTTAGCAGTAACTGCACTGCTCGTTTAACAGTACGGTACATAAAATGCAAAATGGTGATTAGTAGCAAAAGATTGTAAAAGAAATATATGCGCGAATTTAGCTAAGAATAATTGGCGTATTTAAACAATTATTAAACAATGATTAAGCGCGGTCATAATTAATAATAAAAACCATTTAAATTAATGTTTAACACAAGTACTGGAATAATGAATAACGTCAGCTATTCTAGCACGGTATAGACGTCACAGCGGTAATTTCTAAACTTCGTGAACCTCGATTTCCGAAGCTAATAATGCAAATAATTAGTCCAAATGTTCATGACGTGGCAGAGCAGAGAAATCGAGTTAACGCCGTAGTAAAAGCTCACGAACAAACTCAAACCCGGCTTTACTTTAGCACCTCCGTGGAACCGCAGGTCGGCCGTATAACTGGCGCACGAAAGAGGCTGTTTTCGGAGATTTGCTGCTGGCTTAGAAAATGTTTCCTGTGTGTTGCCTAAATGTGCATCGTACTAAAAAAGTTAATCAATCTCGTGACTTTAAATTAAGAAATATATAATATAAATATATATATATATACTTCATAATGTTAAAAAGCACACGGTATATCTTATATGAAGCTTATATATATCTTGGTGACGGATATTAATCTTAAAAATCAATAGAAATATTTTTGACATTAGATAAAATAAAATTTAATTTATGATGGCGTATGGCTTTTGGGTATATTTACAATAAAAATTTTGTTTGTAGTTAGTTACATAATTTGTAAAGAAATAAGTATAAATTGTTTTTATAAAACTCATTGATCTTATTTTTTAGACAAATCTAGATTTGATATAAATATAATATATATAAGAAGCATGAAAAAAATTGTTAAATAATTAATAGTATGGCGTTTGCAATAAATAAGGGCCGTATATTTTGAATATATTTATCCATATGTTATCATGCATTTCTTTAGCAGATTGTATAGAATAATATGATTTGACGATAAATATGTACGTAATTTATATTAACATTAAATGTTAACTTGATTTATTTTCTTGGCACGAAAAAAAATTTATGACGCCTGCTTTTCGTGAAGGAATCGCAGCCGTATGAATCCGCAGATAGCTTTAACGTGTAAAATTTTGATACTTTTGATGCTACAATACGCATCAGCGCACAAATTTTGATTTATTAATACGTTGGCAACTGTAACTGTATGCACCTTCTATTTCCAGAAATAGAAGACATCGATAAATTGGCTTATTTAAAGAAAATTCCTGGAGATTGAATTATTAATGTTCAGCGTTGCCTTGAATTGCAATATTAGTTCCGCTGGTTGAAATACAAACCCAGTTTGAATAATTCAGTCGTCAAAATGAGTGAAAATAAAGGATTTTTTGTCATCAAAGATATTCGTTTCTAATTTTAATTTCGTTGAATACAATTTCAAAAATGTTAATTAATGATTCCCATTAAACCATTCGCCATTTATCACGGTCTTCAGACTTCACCGAAATGTTTCCATTAGTTTTTACAAATCAACAAAATACAATAAACTTGTTTGCAAAACTTGTACAATGATTTAAAATCTCACTCCGGTTTGCAGCAAAGTTTTACTATTCAACATTAACGAGAGATTCTATTTAATGCCGGTTAATAACCGCGTTTATCCACTTTTTATTTATTTGTAGGGATAAACACTAGCCACTAATCGATTTCGTTACATTGCGTTTATAATTTTGGATGGCTTGTAATGCCGTTTAATTAAACTAAAATTGAACTGATTATGCAAACAAAACACAAACGTCAGTGTTTTAAATGAGGTTTACTTAATGGCGCGTTATTTTGGGTAAAGAATAAACCCTTTATGTTTATGCTTCATGACGCTCGTTCACTTTTTCGTGTTTCGCAAATGAAATCTTGCCCGGCTGCAGGTAATTAAATTTGAGTCTCAAAATCGCACGAAATTTTCAAAAAATCAATAATCCTTGTTACAACGTTACGCACATTTGTGCATAACAATGAAACACGTATTATTCATTGCAGACTTTTTTCAAGTTAAGTAAAGAAATGTAACTCGGAAACACGTGCCGTAAACGACACTTGCATTCAAATGAGTACATTTTTTCACTAATTCACGTAGTGCTACTGGGTTTAGAAGATACAACAGCTATCTTTCTTCATATTATTGTTTTCTATCATATATAATACCAACGTACAGATATAATTTGACGTTTCTATTAAACTCAAATTACATGCCTCGTGCATTGTGTCGCATAATTAATTCCATTTTTCTATCTACGGTTCGAGCTACTGAGATGAATTACTGCCAAGGGTATCTGATAATCTAAGGCACTCTTTTATGTTGTATCGATTGGGCCGGAGAAGACTTGAAAGTAAAGTTCAAAATTGTACTAAATCCGTTAATTTGATAAAAGGATTAAATCGGTAAATAAAACGATTTAATTCAAAATGCGTGTAACGTTGCGGGAATTAAATTTTTGCAACGGTGTGCATAATTTGGAACGCGTAATTTGCATAATATCTTCGCAAGGCATGTATTTTATGTTAACAAGTTTAGTACACTAGGAGCGAGGACAGATTAATTGTTCAAAAATATACTGTTTCAAGAAAAGGGAGCCACTTCGTGCCAGGATACCGTCGTCTTTACTAGTTTTTGGCGAGTTCCCTTTTGACGAAGGATATGCTGTGGTAGGTCACGTAAGCCCATAAGTTTAACCAGGTTTAACTTGGCACGGCCTCCGATACACGAACATAATCCCAAATAGGTGTGTCCAAGAGTATAATATAGATTTAAAATTTTGCCACGAAAACGGTTAATGGGCTGGTCGATACTCTCAGACGACGCATAATGAAGTAAAGTCGTCGGATCCTCGTTAATACAGATTATGTAAACTATGATAAATTATATTGACTAATTCGAAATATTTGTACAACTAGTGTATCGCTAACGTTTAGAATCCAACCTTCTGTGAAGCCAAATTTCTGTGAAAAACGATATATACAGTATTGTTAATTATATACAAATCTAACAAATTAACGTTGGTAATTAATTTATTGTGTAAATAAATTTGAAACAATATATATGATGTAATTTTGGGAAAAGCTAAAAGTGTGATAAAGAATCGGTGTCATCATTAAAATATAATATCAAAATAAAATTAAAAATGATACTTTCCAAAATTCAAAATCATAACTACACGTTTTGAGATTTTGGAA
The DNA here is from genome assembly GCA_022817085.1 of Psilanteris sp. ZL-2020. Classification (NCBI taxonomy): domain Eukaryota; kingdom Metazoa; phylum Arthropoda; class Insecta; order Hymenoptera; family Scelionidae; genus Psilanteris; species Psilanteris sp. ZL-2020. The sequence continues at coordinate 7,156 of JABFQC010005355.1, read as the reverse complement.
GAAATAGTTAATTATTTGAAATTTTACTTAAAAAACCAACTTAAACATTGATTAGTACAGAATTATTTAAAAAATTTGTAATTAGTTATATTATAATGTTAGGTAATCATCAAAAACGAATATGGTTAAATATGAATTTATACAAAAAGAATTCATCTTAGCACATGCGCAGACTAGGCATCTAGCATACTCGTGTTTGATGAACATTTGTATGTCGTATAGCATATATATACAAGTTTAAGAACGAACAAAAAACTCTTATTGGATATTTAGATATTTATCAGTTTCTCAAGCAAATAAGCAATTAGGACAGAAAAGTATGTTATTCATTTTTAAGAACAATATCGTAAGCGATAAACTGCAGAAAGGAATAATATAAAATATGTATACTAAATTATAAATAAAAAATATTATATACGAATTATATAATACAATGACTTTTAACTGAAAAATTTAAGCTGATTTGTGAAAAGTTGAAATGAGCAATTTTTATGAAGGGTATAGAAAATGGAATTGTCATGTCAATATATAAAACCGAGAAATGAGGAAAATGTAATTAATTTTAGAGAAGTAACAGACGCGTATGCAGCATGTAGACTATTTGCAGGTTTATTGAATGAAAGGATAATGAAGTGCGTTGAAATGAATGATGTTTGGGAAGATATGTAGACTGGATTTAGAACATGAAAAGAGGGATGAGTAATATTTGTGCAGCAAGAAGTATGATACATAAACATACAGCTAAAGCAAGAAAATGTTTTGCATTATAGACTTTCTTCAGCTTTGATTTATTGAAAATGTATAACATTCTTTTTTTAATTTTATATATGAAATAAAATAAAATTGGAATGTCATTGTATGGTGTGTTGTATGATATTCAAAAGGAAATAGTCAATAAGATTATACTTTAAGATTGTCCCCTTACTGTGCGAGTAAAGTAATGTAGTTACCAAGAGACAAATAACTAAAACAAAATTAAGATACACACATTGCTTACATAATATAATATATGGCGACTCGGCAACTGAATTTTAAGTAGAACTTTTTAGAGAAAATATGACAAAAATTTGTAATTATTAATATTTTGAATTAAGTATTAAAAACAAGTATGGAGATAGTAGTATTGAATTGGTACATATCGTTCTCATGCACAATATAGACTAAAGTATAGATTTAAATGTACTTAGTATATTGATGGATAAAATAATTAAGAATTAATTATAAAAAATTAAATGTGGGCTAACAAAGTGTTCTATTTTGAAAAATTACTAATCTAAACTAAAACTAAAATTAAGTGAATGTTAAACGATCAAAGTGAAAACTTTATATATTCTAAGTTTATTCTTATTATATTCAGAGTATATATTACACAATATCCTTAATTTTTAATTAAATTATTGTTATTAACTATTGTTAAGTAATGTTTAATACTTATTATGTATGTGTATGCGGCAAAAGAGTTCAAAAACCATTGAGCAATTAAAATGAAAGAATGAAAAAGCGATGAGAGGAGAATAGTGTTAGTTGATAGGAAATTTGTAGGGAGGAAAACGTGTTAGAATGAATATAGAGATAGAAAGTTTCCTGAGATGGTATGTTTAGTCGAGTGTGGCTATTGAAAAAAGATAAGCACTCGAATGGAATTAAAGTATAATGTTGATAATGAAAAATAAAGAACTAAAAAGTATAAAAGAATGCCAAGAAATATAAATGCGAAATAAGATAGAAATTAGTTAAATTGAATGAGATAATGGTTTTAAAAAATGAAAGAAATCTATATAACATAAGATAGTAGTAAAATGTTTTGAAGATGTATGGATTATAAAAAATGTATAACAAATCGGCTAGTTGGAAAAGTAACTTCAAGGGGTATGATTTTAAATTCAGATATATGTAAAAGAATGTTAAGAGTTGATATTTATTATTTAGAGTTTTAGGGGAGGTTTGAAATGTATCTTTTTAAGTAAAAGCTTTTTTTCTTGTTTATATAATTGAGAATCAATTTAACATGGTAACACCAGTTATGTCTGGTGTTACATTTACAATGTGTACCAAAAATTTAAAAACATAGAATACTAACATAGACCCAACGGTTTTACTAAAAATTATTAGTATACATATTAACATAATTTTAGCTAATTTAGTAATTCCTGTAATATTATATATATGTAATAAATAATATTTAAACAATTGCGATTAATTTGATATACTTCATATAAGCAATGATTATTTTGGTTCAGTAATAGTACTCCGATATTTTGTTACGTTCGGTCAGTTGTTAGTTCTGATATTTTATACAGTATATGTTGCTAAAACATGAAGTTATATATTTTATATTCCATATAAGTGTAAGAGATAAGCTTATATACTGCATAGTATATGTACATGTACCGATAGCATACACAGTTTTTTCTACGGCTTGTTTGCACACGTAAGATAACATTGCGATGTTATTGATAAACTACACGATTGACAATGTGACAATATTCACAAAATTAGATGACGTTAACACTAATCGACCAGGACTCGAGGAAACACGAAAATTTGATTAGCCGGGCATTCTGTATTTAACATAATGATCCCTTGTTACTATTTCTCTTGGTGTTTCACCTGCTTTATGCTTAACGTCCACTTGTTGTCAGTTCCAAAACAATTACAGCCGTCAACAGCATACATAGCCACTTGATTTCTCACGTGATATTCCAAAGCATATTATTTCTATTAGACATTTGTGACACGTTTCATACAGTACGCCAGAAAATTTGCAAATGAAATGGTGACAAGATATGAAAGTGTTAATGATAAATTAAGCATCGCGTATTGACGATCGAATTTTATTTTATTGTATATTATTTTGCATGTCTCTGTGCGATATATTAAATGTTAATTAATGTAATAAAAAAAGGTTTATTAAGAGAAGCGATACCAATTTTAGTTTGTTTCTACTTATAATTGATCATTAACACGTCATAAATATAATGTATTAATTTGATCGATACGAAATCATGAATATATTATACAAAATTAAAGTTTAAGTTATTTCAGTCAAAATAAAATTCAACGTATGAAAATTTGGTAACACGTAATACTGTTGATATAAATGTAAAATATATATGTTTTTATCAATTTCATTGTATTATACAACTGTCAGAATTAACAGACATCGGATATTTAAAGGTTTAATTTATGAATTAAATATAAATATTATAAATCCAGAAGGAGAAAATATCTGATTCGTAATTCAAATATTGCTTTTTTATCTTTTGACGTAGAACATATAATTTTTTTAATTGAAATAAAAAAATGACTTGCAATAAAAAATTAATGTCATTTTATAAGAAATTAAACGAAGTAGAAAGAAAGAATATTTCACAAAAAAAAAAAAAAATTTAATGAACATTTTATAAATGAATACATTTTTAATAAACAACTGTCCAATTGTTTATTAACATTCATACATTCCCGACAGTCAAAATTAAAATAAATATATTTAATATTAACTTAAAATGTATTTACATCAGTTGCATATAAAGTAATATATAAACATATATATTATACATGCTTCGAAGATCACAAATGTTCGTGTATATCAGGAAATTGTTATATATAAATATATATATATGATCACATTAATTGAGTCTATCGTTCAGCGGAGTTTATTGGGTTTGTTTTTATCTAAAATTTTTTGTAACGCAAGTTTTCAGTCGACTTAAAAGTTATATAACGTCAGTGTCGACATTTTTAACGAACCTTCTACTTTACTTGTTAAATGAGCAAAACGCTTGTGATTAATTAGCATTAGTCGACACCGGCCATGGCGCTCTGCAAACAGAAACAACTTTAAACTTGGTTCCCTCTAGTCGCAAGCAAATTTTCTTTGCGACAAAGAAACTTCTTAAAGAAAAACTCATAAAAAATGAAACTGCAATTTCGATTGACATTGAAGTGAGATTAATGATCAAATATAAAACTTTATATACCAGTTCGTAGATTTTTATATACAAACAATGTAAAACCGGCCATTTTATTATTGTCCACTTTTACTACACTGTACGTAACGTTAAAACCAAAGCAAAGTCAGTGATAAAAGTATCGTCCAAAATGTAATTAATACCGAAGGTTAATAATATTGAATTTCGAATTTCGTAAAACTCAATACACGTTACAAGCTTATATAATGAAATTCCGCTGTTTGCACAGTGTTATTTGTTCATGATGCAGCAAGTGACCGAGAAATTTATCAGCTTGCAGAAATTATTTTAAAAAACTGTATTCGCAGGATGCGTTATAGAAATGTATGTTGATTGACATGACTTGGTTAAAGGTGCATTCCGTTTGCTTTCGATTAACCAATTTATTCGACAAAAATGAAACCGTGGAAAACTTGGCACGTGAGATAAATTTCAATGTTTAAAGAGTCAGCGAACTTATAATATATACAATTTTTGTTGAGGTATTCATTTTTCCTATTTATATTCTACTATGTTTCTCGTACAAAGAATAATTCAATCTTTGGATTCCTCATATAAACTGTCAATGTGGTATTATATACGGACATCGTATATTTAGTAAATAATATATATAATTGCAGTTTGTAGTACCCAAGGGTTACAAAAAATATTTTAATTTGAATAAAAGAAAGGGAAATTATTTAAGCCACTTGTATACAATTTTATAAGCTAAAATGGATGAATTAATATAATCATTTTTCTGTGAAATGCATTTTAAAAAGAAATGTTCTTTTGTAAATGTTGTTAATAAGTTAATTGTTAGTTCAATTTGAAATTGAATTGAAACGTATTTTAATATAACTTGTGTATCAGGCTGTGCAAATTTCAAAATGAATGACAGCATGTAATAGTTTATTGTTACTGTGTTTAAATATATGACATGAGAAATTAAAGAATAATCCCTGTTCATTGAGATTATATTTGTTACAGAATCGTTTGAATTGTTCTATCTTTGGAATATATTATAATGATCGTATGAATTAGTTTAACTATTTATATTTCAGTTTTCGTAGTCATATAATTTCAAATGCTTCAGTTTGAAGTGTTTAAGTGCTTGTTGAAGAGCACTTAGATTTTCTTCATTAGAGCTAGGACGACGAGAACGACCAGCTCAAAACCAATATATAATCATATTCTGTAATTATAATTCGATTCGTTATAATGCACTGCATTCAAGATTTTTTTGATATTTGAAATATTGTTGTATTTTACATAAATAAAAATCTGTGTTTTTCATTATAGAATGATGTTTTAAAAAATATATCTAAAAGAATATCCTAATTAATATTAAATAAACATACAAGTAAAATTAATTAATATTAATTTTTATATATTTTATTATACACATTATATTTAATAAATTCAATAAAAATCTTAAATTTAAAATAACTTATAAAAACTGTATACAATACATCATAATCATAGAAGAGTATGAATAACATATTATAGGTAAAAAATAATTTAGTTCATTGAAGACTTTATTCAGTTTAACAAAACATTTTGAATCTTAAATATAGGATTATATATGGTTAATATAATAACAGTTAATGATACCAAGTGTAATTTTTCTAACTTAATCATTTTTCCATATAATTATATTCTTATAATGTTACAAATAATTTGTTTTGATATTATATAAGTGTAAAAGTGGTTGTTGCTATATATAACATATCAGAAAAACATTTAATTTATAACATTATTCTATATATCCAAACTATTCGTATCATATAAAGTTATGATGTTTATATTTGTGCCTTACTATGCCGTTATGTATGCTTTCTGATTTTTCTGTGTTTTATTTAGGATGAATTTTACATCAAGCAACGAAAAATTAGCATGCTTTATATTTTCTTCCACATCATTATCTGATTATACTTTATATATATATATTATAGATACTATCTGACTTTAATATGTTATTAATATAATATAGTATTGCCATATCTGATAGTAAATTTTATCAAATTTTGAAAATCTTATGAATATCCTAAATATACATATATATATATATATGTATATTGCCATTGTTAGTACAGATATAAACACTTGGTACTGATGTTAAAATTTGCGTAAAGACATTTCATAACCCAAACGCTAAATGAACTTCTCTATATGTATCATTCACAACCTTATCTCAAACCACATATGTTTTCCAGCATCTGCGTGCTGATTCCCCCGCGACGAAAAAAAGTGTTACCCAACCACACTCGCGTTGGCCGAGTGTGATCATAATTTAATCGTCACCGAACATTATTAAAAAAACACGTATCCTTCTAATGACAGTGATTGTCAGCGGTTCGCTGAAATAAAATGGAAAAAAGCTGGCGCTTCGGAGGTAAATAAAAGCACGGTTCGCGCACGATTTACAACAAGACAGCTCGATTGCCTCGTCGCGGTGAAACTGTCGGACGAAATAAATTTTTGTCTAAAGCACACATTTCTCACATTCGCCGTTTGAAACACGACGTTTAGTTATGGATGTGGCAGATTGGCACATACGACACACACGCGCGCGAAAAATTATACACGCGCCCAGACGCAAATACGAACGCGCGTCGCATAATACGGCATATCATGTATATATATATATATATATATATATATTGTCGCCGCGGAATGAAACTGAAAGCAATTTAGCGAGACAGAAGCTGTCTAATTTAATTTGTTTCTGTATCCTCGTCTTTCGCGTTTGAATCCCCGATGTCCGCGCGAGCGCGTCGTCTCCGATTCTCGCGCTTCCTCGCCGAATTCCTCGTATACATATAGCTCGCGCTAGATTCATTCGAAAATATTCGTGTGAAACTTTGTGCGACTACGTCTGATTGTGGCCATGACAGCTTAAACTCTGTCGCCAAGGTTTGCCGACAGAAGCTGCTGTAAAATTATACCCGCGCATAAATTTATGTACACAATTAACAATGAATACTCGTGATATTAATAAAGCATTATGCGCGGCGACGAATTTGACTAATTTCCGTGCGTTGTTTAAGAACGAACCAGCGGGCGTGTTTGCGGGCATATCAATATTTATAATTCTTGTATTGTTAAGTCAGTTTCTAATTCGTTAGGAATTCGCCCGGCGCTATCGAACGATTCGTGTTTGCACTCGGTCCTAAATCTACAGTGGCCTTTGTATTAGCATTCGC
>JABFQC010005354.1:0-11716 GCA_022817085.1 Psilanteris sp. ZL-2020 | reverse complement strand
GTATTGAAAGGCACTCATCATCTAAACTTTCGATTTTCTACTTAGAAACTAGTATGTTTCTAGTCAGTATCTAAAGATTTTTTTAAATATATTGTTAACATTATAGACTAAAACAAAAATTTTAAAACATATTACCAAAATAGATAATAATAGTAGGAAAATGAGCAAAAAAGGAAATAAACATTAGACGATGTCAGTGTTTTTTTCATTTGTTTGGTAATATTTGACATCTTTTTAAGTTTCTAATAAGTTTCTAACCATAAATTACTTTTCAGCCATACAGGGCTTCCCTGAGGCGTAATATTTGTAATAATAATAATAATAATAATAATTTATCAGATTATTTATATTTTTTTCCATTTTTCTTACTGTTATTATTTAGTTTGGTAAAATGTGTAATATTATTTTTTCAGGGTATCAGTGCAGTTCTAGGTACCAAAATTAATACATATATACACTATTTTATAGTTGGTTCAGAGACATATCACAATACAAAATTTTAGTACACAAGAAACATCAGTACAAATATTGCATTGCTTGATTTGATAACTAATGTTAAGTACAATTTCTGTACTTAAATTCAAATTCTTTTCAATACCAATACCGATAAAATATTTAAATAAAATAATTTTCTTATCCTAAACTATATTAATTTACGTATCTCAATGTAGTAATGTCACTATATAATATATAACTATATAAATAATGTATCAATTACAATGAAAACATTTTACTGTAAAAAAATAATTTATAAAGATTATCAATACTGAATCAGCAAGAATTTTCCGTATCTGATCAACATTTATGATCAGAACAGAAATTCAAAGTTTTATCTATACCAATCCTCGGGACTGAAATATTGCAACTAATGGCTACAGAAAATATAGTACTTTTTCGACTCTATCATTCTGATATTAAAGCAGTACCGAAATGATATTGAAATCTAATACCTTTCCTGTATTAGATATAGAAATTCGGTACTAAATCAGTACTTTTTTCGTAGTCAATTTTAACTGTTGGTTGTTACGAGTATTGATTATTCTATTATATCCCGTGTAGAAAAAATAATGATCTGCCAATTTTTATGAACGGACCAAGCTTAGATTAAGATTAGTTAGCATTAATGGGCATCGAATTTGGTCCAAGATTGTATCAATCAGTGATTGTTACTTGACCTAAACTTGGGCCAAAGTGAAAATTTAATTACGGTTAACTTTCACGGACAATCATTGCCAATTTACAGCCGACGTTTTGAATGTAGCTTTTTACAAGACTGGGTGATGTTTTTGAAGTGATTTAGAGTATTTTGACAACTAAGTATCGCAAAGCAACAACCAAACATTGGTACAAGCTTAGTAAAAGCTTCACACATGAATGGTTCGATTAATTTACATACATGCAAAAATTGCTCTTCAATTAATTCAAGTTAAGAGACGGGTTGACAGCGTCAGCATACTATATCAAGGATGTTAAGCAGAGTTTGTGGTTATCATTAAATGGCTGGGTGACCGTACATTTATTACTTTTTTAGAGATAAATTAATTGAGTATATAAATGTGTATGTTGATAGAGTATGTGAGAGTAAAATGAGTGTACGACAGTATAAAGAGTAGACGAGTGTACTGAAAGTATTTTGAGAGTATGTGTTTTTTCCAATCATATAACATGTTTGGCACATGCTTGGGTTAGACTTCAGTCCAGGATTGAGGACCAAGATTGCGACAGAGTAAATTGGAGTTTCATTCCAGATTTTGTACTTCTCAGAGATTGTACTCTGAGAACAATTTTACAGAATGTGTTTTTAATTTTAATTTTACATATGCTAAAGTAGAAATATTGACGTTTAATTAAACTTTAAATACTGAATTAACAGAATAACAATTCTCCTTTTAACAACTTAAATTTTTAACACCAAAAATTACTGTTTAAACAGTAAAATTCGGTCATTGTTGGACAACTCTGAGCCGAGATTGGACCGCATATTTTTTTCTACGTGTAACAATACAGTTATTTTATCGGATTAGAAAAATATTCACGTTTTATACTATTTATATTGTAATTTTTTAAATATAATTTTTCGCCGTGTATTATATCAATATATTTTTCATATATAATTTCAATATATTATCCATATATTAAAATATATTGCAAATATAGATTTAATATGTTAATCAAATTACTAATTGAATCTGATCAACTTTGAGTTGTAACTCTATTTGGTTTGACGTAAATTACTTTCATGCAATATTATTGAATAAACGATTGAGATGTATTACGTTCGGCAAATATTTTGTCGTAAATAATAGTTAATTTTAAAAATAAAAAATTGATTCTTACATTTTTTTGAGTCGAATTAAATTTTCATCTATTTTCATCAACTCAAAAATTGAGTTGCATATAAATACCCTATTTATTTTGTGAGTGTAAGATTCTAGCGAAGAATGAATTTAATTCATGCAAATTTAATAACGAATATTCACAATGTAAAGGATTATAAAAACAAAAATACATGTAATTTTAACGTAATTTGACCAATTACTATGAGTGTTAACATTGTTACTTAGAATGTAGATCGAATTTTTATATTTTTAATTATATCCTACTTTTACTATTTATATGTATAGTATTTTTTCTATTTCATTTTTTTAGAAAAGTATGCGATAGAATTATAAAAATTTATTTAATCTTTTTTATTGAAAACGCACCTTTATAATAATGGTTCATAAACCGATCTCAAAATTCAGTGGAACTTACAATTGAACCAATCTATTTTATTAATTGATTAATTTATCGGGCACATTCAAATTTCATGTTTACTTTACTGTGGCTTTGTAAACCACGTTCGGAATCTGAATTTTCGTTTACAAAAGCCGCTTAGAGCATCTGAATGTATACTGTGCATCGAGGTAGTCATGTTACTTGTCTAATTTTTTAGCCTGACTGTAATATTTGAGACGATTTTATTTCATTATTAATTTACATTACTTTTACATTACATAAATGTAAACATGTAATTACATTAATATGTTTCGATCAAAGGTTATCGACACTTTCATTGTAAAAAGTATAAATTAATATTTAATAATTTCAAGCATCTGAATTATGAAACGACGAAGAATTTTAAAAATATTACAAAATTTCGGAAGGTTGGATAAATTTGGATAATTTAACACAATCGTTTTACTTAATTTTATGAAAATTTTGTAGTGTTGTAACGTTAGTGTAGACATTTATAAATTAAAATTTTTTATTTCATAGTGATAAGTGTGCGACAATCACTCGTTATCTATATATGTTTAATTCCTATATACATTTATATATAACTAACCAAAAATGTTCTTAATAAGAAGATTGATCCAATCTTGCAATAAAATCTTAAGTAATAGTGTACTCAAATAAAATTCAACAGATTATTGTCCGGATTAAAATAAATTATTATTTAAATTGAAACATCTGTAACGGCGCAATCATCAGATCTTGTTAAAATACCAATAAATATTCTTTTTATAAATATTTTTCATTATTTCCTTCCACGTGTATTATGTTTGAAATCAATTTGAAAATATAAAAATAAATCGAACAATATCAGTTAACGATATTAATTAGAATATATTGTTTATTGATTATGATTTATATGCATACAATAATTACATAAGAAAGGATAAATATCAATTACATTTGTTAAACATTTATTTTAAAACATTTTTCAAAATTTTGAATATCTTTCTAAATAAGAATTTATATTACACTAATAGCGCGCTTTAATGCATAAATACCGATAATTCATGAAAATTAAATTTACATTAACTAGTAGACCAGTGAAATTGAACAAAAGTCCATGCAAATGCATTCTATTAGAACGAAGCCATTCAATTATTAAAATTTTTGTCATAATATAGAACCCTACTCTGATTCTAACCCACTTGATATTTCGAAAATCAATCAACGTAAGGTATTGAATGTATTTATTTGTACAATTATTGAAAATAATAATACGTGTTACAATTAAGTAGGGCATAGCTATTATGTGACTGTGTATGGAATATTTCAATTTGAATGTAAATGGTTTGACCGTAAAGCATGAATATAGCTTTATTGATCCTAATACTAGTAAACACGAATCGTATTTGTTTATTTCTTCGCGATTTTAATTTACTACTATTCTCAATTTAATCCTTTAGTTCATCGCATTTTTACTATTTGCTGATGATTTGTAAGTCCATTTGAAGTAAAATCATAATTTTACATTAAATTATTATTTCATATTAATAGTGAATTTATTATTTTAATATTATTTTAATTTATTAAAAATTCAATATTAACGTTAAAAATCAAAACGGCTTAATGTTATCTCATCACGGTGCTGAAGAATATTGATCTTCGTCTGAACGACGAGAAGTGTAAATCAATAAATTTTACAAAATTTGCCAAGCTCACATTTGAACATTTTTATTTAAGGAATGAGTTTCTGGAAAGCATTAATTTTTCGCAAAATTTTCTTGCACTTTATTTTATTGTAAACCGAATTTTCTGGAACATATCGATAAGTATATGTGTAGAGCTCTAGAGATGATGGGTTTATGAGGAGAACATGCTCAAATTTTTATTCTTCGTATGCTCTCAGAAATTTATATTTGGGGTTTTAAGCTACTTGTTATTGATGATAAGGTATGATGATTTAGGTATAGTTTCGGATAGATTGGAAAATTATTAAATGATCGAAAATTAAAATTCTATATCAATTTTTATTACAATGATAATAATACCTGGAACGAAAATCTGTAATCCTCCTTATTCATTTATCTCTTTTATTTTTTTTTACATTTTATATTTCATCATTTTCCAGGATTTTGTTAGAAGTTCAAATACAATATATTTCAAGTTTAAATTGCAGAATAACAATAATGAGAAATATTTATGATTGTATTAAGAAAATTAATATAATGGTAGTTAATTTAGTATTTTTATTATATTATTTATTAGTATAATATATGTATATTTATATAATAATAATGATTTCATTTACTAATAATATTTTGTAATTTATTTTATAATAATAATAACAATAATAATATAGAAATATATTTCAGGAAACACATGTATAAGTTAAAATATGCAATAAAGATTGTTGTGAATTAACTAAAAGTTTAGAATAAATTATGTTGTTTTAAAATAAGAGGAAGAATTTTAATTAAAATGCAATTTTCATTTTAATTACATAATAACAATAAGGTAAGTTTCAATATAATAGTTTATAATTAATATATTATCAGATTTTGGACTTATATTATTAATTTGCTTGTTGATTAACTACGTGTTTTGAAGTGATATAATAACAATTTATCATTTATATTTAGAGTATCAATAATACAAATTTATGAACGAAATTAATCGGATATACAACGCGGATATTTAATTTCTAACTGCGACTCTTAACATTATTTTAAGTTTCAGATTAAAACAGAAATAAATGCAATAACGTAGTTATGAGATTTGATTCAATTTTAGATTAAGTTTTTAATTTTATGGAAACCATCCTATTAAGACCTGTATATCAAAACATGGTTTATATTATTTTACTCAGTCTATTAAGAATTATTAAGAATACGCAGCTTAAAATGATTATGGCTGCTTTTAAATATTTAATTTTGTTCATAGATTAAAAATGTTTAACTGGCTTCATAAGTATTAAGTATAAAAAAACTTATACAGATTTTAATATATTTATGTATAAAAAATATAATCTTAATATAATTGCGAATCAGATTAACGTTTAATGTACAACTTTTAAAAGTTCAGAGATATTGAAAAATTTGTATATTTAATAAAAATTGTAAATTTGAATTTATAAGAAAATATATACTATTCAAGTAAAAATGACCATATATAAATTTAAGATTTATTAAAACAATATATAATTGAAATTTAAAAAATGTAATAAAAATTATTGAATTTTGTTAAACCTGACCTTATTTGTTTTAACCAATTTTGTAAGCTACAAATTAAACAATCTAAAAGTTTAAAACTATTATATATATTTATAATTATATAGTTCTTATACTTTTACATTCTTAAATATTATTAATAAAACTTGTACTATAAATTTGATCATTTTATCCTTACAGACATGTCATCTAATTAACATATAAATCGCCCGACACTTTTTGAATAAAAAACGTCGTCTGTTAAAATAAATGTAAAGTTTGTAAAATGAGCAATGCCAAATATTTGAAGTTTTTGTTAGATAACGTTTTACACAAATGTTTAATCCTTAATATAAATAAGTCTATATATGAGTATGTGTGTGTAGTGAAATTATTTAAAAGTAAGAAAATGTATTGATTTATACATAAAATACGCGTTGAAATAAAAAAATTGGACAAAAAATATATACACGATATGAATATGTATGAAATTCAATATTATATAGCTTTTATCTGAAATTCTTTTATTAATAATAATGTTCACAAACACGTTTATAATTATGAATAATATTTACTAACTTAATTTAGATGTTCGCCCCTGGGTATGTTACTCAAATTATAATAAATCATCGCATTTAATTGAATTGTTAATTTTACAATAATTATATGAAATTATAAAAACAATTAATATTCAACAACGAATGCAATAACGGTTGGTGTACTGTTATTGCAAAATGGTATTTTTATATCTTGCTATTTATATATAGGTAACCAGTTGAATGTTGGAGTTTCAAGTTGTGTTCGGTGCTTTTAAACATTGGACTATTTTCATTTATCTTCATAGTCAAGACGTTTTGTATCTTTAGATAAACTGAACAGCTAGATAAACTTAAACTCTTGGGAGCAGCTTTACAAGATTGTCATGAGGAGACTGAAGAATTTTCGTGTTAGAATTTCTACGTGTTTGGATTTTGATGTTAGACTACATTCAGGATAATTTGAAATCACTCTAGAGACTAATATCGTACTTGATACGGAGGCCATTCTACTCAGAGTTAGATGAAACCGTTAAAGAGACGTAACATTGTGAATAATGACGAATCGCGTGTAATTTGGATACAGCAAGTCTAATGCTGCTATTAAAAAAATTAGTTTTAAGAGGTTAAGTTGAATTATTCAAATTAGTGACTGAATTTTGAGAAAGTTAAAAACAATAAAATAACAAGATGACTTATTCTTCTGGGAAACTGCCAGAATTAATAATTAGCTCGGTTCAAGTCTAATATTGTCTTATAAAATTATTAAGACTTTACGCACGGACAAGAATTATAATATATATTTAGGTAAATGAATTTATCAAGTTAAATTTAAGTAATAAGTTTCAATTTTACTAGGGACAAGTATAATAAATACCTAAATCAAGTACTTTACTTTAATTGAAAATTTTATATTGCGTCAATAATCTGAAAATATGTAATTTAGAAACATATTTTTTATCGCAAAAGAAAGAAACAGTTTACTTAAATTAGGTAAACTATTTAATTTATATCTAAACAAAACACGATCGCTGATTCGCTGGAACTTGAAATCTTCTTTAGTATATTAAGTAAGTATATAAAATATTTCTGAAATTAATTATTGTGAATCATTTATAATTTACATCTATATAAAAAGTAAGTTAAACATTTTTTACAATATAGAAATGTAACCTCAACATTATTTTAAGATTATATATTATTATTATGTGATGAAACACCTTTAAGATTGTACATTTAGTTTTATCCTACATTTTAACAGCATAATAAAAACAAAAATCCAATTACGGCAATTATAATATAGTTAATATAATTAAAATGGATTAGTTATAGATTATTAAACATCATTCATGTTTACAATACATTACTAATAAAAGTTGTTAACGGAGATAAATTTTTAAATGTAACAGCTAATGTTTTTCATTGTGCGACTTTATCTGAATTTTCGCAAGATAAAAAATGGCGGCTGAACCGATACTAATATGCACGTAATAATGAAACGGAGCAACTGTATTTTAATTATGTTTATGAAAGGAAAATTGCATTATTTGTGTTGAATGTGTCAAAATAAAAACAAAGCAGTACAATTAAACGCAGTGTCTTTTGGTGGTACCAATTAAAAAACGGAATATTGATATCAAGGGGCGCGGTAGCGCCCCGACGAGCCAAGGCGAAGCGGAGCGCTAACGCAACACTATTTTCTTGAATTTTTATTATTTAATAAATTTTCAAAAATAAAAGAAAGTTATGATAAAAAAAGTGAATTCAAATGTCAGCCAGTTTGAATTTTAGAAAATTTAATTATATCTTAATCTTAATTAATATATATAGTTTAAAATTGAATAGGTATCGGTTCGGCGGCGGCCATGATTGTTTTGATTTAATCAAAACGTCGCTAATGGATTTAATAGTCTCTCTATATATATGTACTGTTTTATTTTTGTATATAATTATTTACAGTGTACTATTGTGAATTTAGTTATAATATTGGAACAGTTAGTTTACATAAAAATAAAAACCTACAATAGTTTTTATTTATAACGTTTCAAATAGAACGTAAATTACATTCGTAATTATATGATGAAATTTCAACTCGATATGTTGAGCACAAAGCTGGAGTTAAACGGACAGGCAAAGATAACATCAACTCGTTCCAAATATAAGAAGACTTGGAAGATATGTTTTTTACTGTCCACGGTTCTTGCAATAAAGTATAGTGCCGAGGAAAAATATGCTAAAGGAATACCGACTGCCAGAAAACAATGTGGCATATATAAACAGCTTAGAGATATGAAACACCAAAAGAATATTTTACCGATGACAGGTATTTATTCCTAATTTCTTTTTTGCAAAATATAGGTTGGATGTTATTTTTCAAACGGCGAATTTCGAAATCATGAAGTTTACAATGCTTGTTTACAATATTAC
This sequence comes from Psilanteris sp. ZL-2020, assembly GCA_022817085.1. Classification (NCBI taxonomy): domain Eukaryota; kingdom Metazoa; phylum Arthropoda; class Insecta; order Hymenoptera; family Scelionidae; genus Psilanteris; species Psilanteris sp. ZL-2020. The sequence goes on along the minus strand of JABFQC010005354.1, from coordinate 2,829 downwards.
GATAAAAACAAGAATTTAATATTTATAATAAATTTCAATTGTCATTATAATAATTATGGAAATAACTAAAAATATTTTAAGAATGACAGAGATAAAAAAAGAGGATAGAAATGTTTGATTGATTAATTCACTTCATGAAAGACAATTCGATTTTAAAATTGAATTTAAATTATAGTTAAATTAGTTTATACTTTGCAAATGTTTTATTATCATTTCTTAAATATCTAATTTATGGTGCTAGTTTAATGGCATAAAAGAAATTAAGTTAATATGTAGTTATTTTTTATTACAATATCTTTTTATGAATTATGAATGTTATATTATATATTATTTTATATTATTCAAATGGTGTATATGTAATAGAGTATGTCACTATGATATTACATATAGATATATTTAACACTAATGTGTTAACAAATATTTTACTTTTTATGCTGATGTGGAATAATTGTGACATTTTATTATAATTATTAACTATTATCATTTAGTATACTGATTCATATTAATTACAATGTCAAACAGCTTTTGGTTAATTATTATGAATATAATTTCTTATAAATTAATACAAAAATACCCTAGTATAAATTTGTCTAGTATCTCGTGAGTTACTAGAGAATTTGTATATAAAATTACTAGTAACTCGCGAGTTATTTGAGAAATTTCTACTTGGGTAAATAATGTATTAATTAGTTTTAAATTTTAATTACAATGGTACAAGTTTAATTACAATTTTTAAAAATATGCGTCTATGAAAAAAAAAAACAAAGTTGAAGAAATAGTCAAAGCAGTGTGTCACGCTAATTCGGATAGTTAGGAACATCTTTTCATGTTTTCATATCATTATGTAACAAAAAGCAATATACTTTATAATAATATTTAGATAAACTCTATAATAATTTTATAAAATATTTTCGTTTCAACCGTCGTTTAATTTTTAAAATTGAAATCATTTATTTTAGGACTATAGCGCAGCAAATTATCCTGAAACACTAATTAAACTATAATTATAATTAACCCTAATAAAGGTTAGAATATAAGAAAAACAATTATTAATGACGTCGAAGCAACTGCTGTATTACGAATTTAAAAAAACGAAACGGTCATACACATTAACATGCAAGTTACGTATTATACATTTATTTTCATTCTAAACGTAAACAATTGTTCTGAATACTAATTAAAACTTGAGTTATGACAAACATTTTAAATTCTTTTCAAACGTTTTAAATTCTTTGATTAACCAAAATAATATAGAAAGTATATGCGGATATTACATATTTGCGGTATTAAAAGTATACTTTTACATACACTGAGAAGTTTGATATTAAAAATTAGCATGAATAATGGTAATGGAGCATTACGACTGAAAAATGATAATTTTTAACATGTTTCGTGTTAATTTTTAACATTTTTTGTGCGATTTTTTAACACTTTTTGTGTTATATGTAAGATTTTTAACATAGTTTATCCAAAATTTTAACACAAAACATGTTAAAAATTATCATTTTTCAGTCGTAATGCTCAATTACCACTATTCATGCTAATTTTTACTACAAAATTTCTCTCAGTGTATAAGTGGGAAGAATATTATAAATGTTTTACTCAAAAATATAATAAATTTGTATATGTTAATATTATGAAATAAAACATTAACACATATAAAATAATATTTTTATGCTAAACTTTATATTAAACAATTTACAATAAAATTATAAAAACAGTAGTCCCCGGTACATAATAAATAAACCTTATACGTAAAATGTACGTAAAATTTACGTAAAGTTGCGGCTAACAGGGCAAATTGTTAACAGACTATATATTCTTGATACATAAACTAAATTTTATTAATTTTGATTATTTTTTATTTATAACGTTTCGGCTTTTGTTTTAGCCTTCCCAGATAGCACGCAGTACACATTGTGACAAATCTGCTACCATTAAGCTACCATAATATTAGCATTAATGTCAAAGATAGCTTAAAGCTAGCATAAACGTTGCAGATGTGTCACAAAAAGTACAGCATGCTATCTGGATTCATCAGAATAATCTTTAACAATAGTATCTATATATTCCTAACTAAGCTTCTTCACTTACTTAATAATAGGTCAGTACCTTTTCAATTTTTATTTTATATAAATTAACCTACATATTATATACGTATTATATCAGAGTATAACAGAATACGAGTTATTTTTGATAAGTATTAACCATACAATAATATTGTTGATTCAGTTCAAGTGTTTGTTATTAAAACAATTAAAATTATTACACGGAGAAAAATAAACTGGAAAAAATTATTATATAAATATAATAACACTAGGATATACTTCAAGTTACTGTAAAAATTACTATATACGCACAGAAAAAAAGTTATATTATAATTATTACTATAAGTCTGGCATTCCAAGGATATTGAAACAAAATTTATGAAGATTTTGAATACATAAAATAGTAATTTTTATAGTTAATACACTGAAAGAAATAATCCTGCAAACTTTACCAGACAATATTGTAAACATCGGATAAAGGAAAAAAATGTAAATAAATACCTGAATATATTATTATTATCAGATTGTATGGTAATTTTTATCACATTTATTGAAGTTTTAATCATAATTTATCATATTTGTTCCTTTTTTCCCTTTATCCCATGTTTACAATATAATATGGTAAAATTTGTTGGATTATTTCTTTCAGTGTACACAGTACACGGAGAAAAAAGTATACCTAAAAATTTCTATATTTTCCGTGTAAAATTACCATACTTTATAGAAATGCAGTCAAAGATGTTATGTCTCAATTTAATTTCAATACAGTATGGTAATAAAT
>JABFQC010005353.1:0-11716 GCA_022817085.1 Psilanteris sp. ZL-2020 | reverse complement strand
ATTGATAAATAATATCTATATAAACGTTATAATTATTTTATTAGAATACTTGGATTTGCTTTATATTTTTTGAAACGAAAGAAAGTTACGAAATTTATGAAAGAGGTTAAGTTAATGTCAACATTACGAAACCAATCACATTTTGTTATTTTACATAAACTGTTTGACTGATTCAGTCAAACAAATAGAACAGACAATAAGAATCATTTAGCTGCATTGGATAAATATAAATACTTAATATATTTAAAATATTTATGTGATTTAAATAAAAACCAATAGATAAATTCATTTATGTATCAAAACCAAATCTTTTTTTTCCGTGTACTGACGCATGCGTTAGTCTTTATATTTTTTTTATAATCTATAATTTTATAAATATCTATATTTTTTTTATATAAAACAATAAAATAATATTCATAATTTTTGTTGTTGTTGTCAGCAACAACAATTTAATGCAAATTTTCATTTAAATTAAACATTTTATGGAAGTTTAAGAAGCAGACATGTAGAAGCTGTACCATAATTTGTTAACATCTGTGATTATTTAATTACATTTAATTACTATAACTTAACTATAATATTGTTATTTTATATAACGTATATGTATAGTATTTGAAAATTATATTTTAAGATTAAATATCTTAAGTATCTTACTACATAATTCTAAATAAAATTTTATTAATTTGTTATGGTTTTATCGAATGCGATGTTGATTCTTTTATGTTCATATAGTGGAGGACAATTAGTTACAAGTACTTATATCACGCAACGAACGACCTAGGTGAGTGACAGCTGCGATACTTCACCATAGAGAGAGTGGTGTCATTTCCACATGTTATTCTTCCACTAAAAGAAACCAACAGTAGAATCGCCAAGAGAATTCAATAATTTGACAGCAAAAATATAAGTTGAATAATGTACGCTTCAGTGGAATAAATAATAAAATATGGCCATTAATTAAAATATAGTACGTAATAATTTACATGGTAAAATACTCAGTATTTGTATATTTATACATATTTATTTATTCATATATTAAACAGATTAGAATTATTTTTAATTAGATATTCGTCGTAACTATCTATATTGAAATAATACTATATAAACATATAATAAGTTTTTAATAAATTACACTACCACCCACCGAAATATTTTTTTGATTAAATAATACAAAATTATTTTCTTCGTTTTAAATATAAACAATTTACTTTTAATTCTATCAATTAAATGTAGTAATAAAAATATAACATATATATTTTATATCAAAATAAAATAAAAAATATTATTCCAATTGTATGTACTTATATCGCTGTTTATCAATTAGATCTTTGATTATAATGTTATCCTTAAAATTGTCCTCTCTGTGAATGGATGACAATAGAACAATAAGTTGGAGGGCACTGTAAATCTGTCGTTTTTCTTTCATTGTTTTATTGTCATAAGTTTACTATCCGTACCGTTCATGTTTAATTCGAAATGCTTCCTTATTGTATATTAACAAAAAAAATTATAAAAGGTAAGATATAATTTATATCTAAAGCTTTAAACTATATTAAATGAAGGATTCAAAAATATTTGAACAAATAAGCATAAAATATAAGTTTAACTCATGTATGCCAATGAGATGCTTATTTTCAAAAAACATTATACACATTTTTAATCTATATAATTTTTAAATATTGATATTTTTTTCATAATGAAATTTATTCATTCGGGAATTTATTAGAAATCATCCGTCCAAAGTTTTTATAGCATGTTTAAATATTCATTCTGAAAATGTCAGTTAATTTTATGAAATATAACAGAATAAAGAACTCATTAAATATAAATTTTGATATTTCAATTTTTGTGTATATTATTAATAATATTTATTAGTATGTTCGCAGAGCGGCTTAAATACAATTTAAACAAATTTATTGAAGAATAAGTTGTATTGACATAAATTTACATTTATTGAAAAATTTTTAATATTAAATAATTTGACAGGCGATTGCTGGGTTCCTGAAAAGTTGTCGACAAATCGTTAGTTGGCACTTTATTTCAGTTAAAATGTATATTTCTCACAATAGCTATTTTCTTTGAATTCATTGTTTATGAATAATCAGTTTATATTCAATTGGCAATATTGTTAAATGCATGAAGAAAAGCATGTCTTTTACAAATACCAAAACTAATGTTTGTTTAAAAAAAGTGTAAAAATACGTATATTTCGAAAAAATCCATACAAACACCCCAAAAAGATGTATAACAAACCTTTGTATAACAAAGCTTGTCAAAGATTGGCCAATGTATGGCAAACAATATTGGTCAATGTCTGGAATAAAACGCCAATTTATTCTGGTGCAAACTTGGCACAAATCTTGGTCTGAAGTATGGACCATGTTTGGGACGAGTTTGAGTTAAATGAGATAAAAATAATAAAATTAATAAATAAACAAATTTCCTTAAATACATTCATACCTTTTCTATGTATCTTATTAATAGGTTTCAATATATATTATATGTTAAATCTTGGACAGTAGTATATTATTTATTAAACTTTTAAAAAACGGCGATCTGTCCAATTAATGTCTACAACAAACGATGCTTAACTCCCTTCTTGTAGCCCGTTGCCGCTGTACCTATATCCATGTGATCGATACTTTTAAAAGATGTATTTTAATAGTAGTCAAGTAGATACCCTATGTAGAAAAAATTAAATGGCCCAAGCTTGGTCCAGACCCTATCAAAGACTAGCCAATGCATGGCAATCAATGTTAGTCAATCTCTAAAATGAAATGGTCCATACCTACATCTAGATTGGTGACTAGGAAAATAAGAAAATTAACACAGGATGATAAGAAAAATGAAACATCATTTATGATAATTTTGTAATTTTATGATGTAATATAAGATCGTGTAAGTTGTGTAATATTTTTCTTACAACTAATATTTATTATAAATATAATGTAAGCTAATTTGTGAGCTTTTGATGTTTAGAATGTTTTTAATTGAAAAATGTGTCGCAACATTTTAATATACTATTATTAAATATATGAAATAAATGTTTTAAAATTGTGTATACGTGTAATGATTGCAAACATATTGTTGAAGACGATTGTAGAAAATGGCGTAACGTAACTAAGTACCATGTTACAATTGATCTAACTTGTACTTACTCGTACAAGAGCCGTTATAGGATTGATCCAAAATGTTATAAGCGCATCGATGCTGACCATGATAAACTCACCCGTGGGAGCATCTACATGAACAGTTCGTAATATTACAAGCACTTTCGTTGTTCGGACCCTGATTGTAGAGTAGGATCTCCTTCACAAGTTCTTCATCTATAAACGTATGAGTGCTATTTTCAATGGGCAATGAATCTTGTAATCCCTTATATAATTTCATTGAAATAATTCAGTTTTATATGTATATATAGTTGTATAATTAATGAACGATAATTTGAATAAAGCAATAATATAATAAAGAATAGAAATTCTATAATTCTGTCAATAATATCATGTATTGTGTAGTTTGATCAAGTTTAGCAAAAAATTTTTAATTTTATTAAGATATAAAATTATGCGTTAAGACAAAAGTTTAAATCCATATTGCCAATATTAGTGCCTTTTGTTTTTCTGAAGTTTCCAGTCCTACAACTTTATTTACGTTTATAGATAAAACACGACAACTATTAATTAAGACATTTACAACTTTATATTGAACGAATTTATATCGTTGTTATGGGTATAGGTAATAAAGCAATTGATTTGAAATAAATATTTTTATATTCACATATTTTACACAAGAAGAAGGGTGTTTATTTCAATTACGAATATATGGTTAACTATATTTTTAATTATTTAAAAGTTATTCAATAAATCATAGTATATATATTTCCAAATAATATAAGTTTGTTGTTAGTGCTAAGAAATATGTTATATGTTTTATATACGTTAGATTAATTCGATAATCATTATTATCGTTAGAACTATATCTATATATGAAAGAAATATAAATGAAATTTTTGTTTAATTTAATGAATGACACGTATAATCATATATTTACTAAAACTGCATACTCTACTGTTGCAAAATGCACATTGGGTGCATGTACAGGATGTCTTCGAACTTCGTGGTATTGAAGTATTTACAGTAAATACCTATAGTCTATCGGTATTTCTGAATAATACTTACGTTGTATATCTTTAATCTGAAATGCGAAAGATCTAAAGAAAATATTTATTTAGTAAAATACTGGAATAAGAATTGCAAATTGAAGATAAAAGAAGAGATTAAAATAAACTGAAATATAATTATGCTGTAAGAAATAATATTATTATGGAATAAACATCGAGATTAATAATATTTATGTGTATAATTTTAAATTTTATAACCCAAATTATGAAATGAAATTTTAAGATATTAAAATTATTCTAGTATATCGTTGATATTTCATATAATAGTTATATATATACATGATTTCGTTGTTAGTATAATAGTTACAATATTGTATTAAATGATTTAATTTTAGTCGTAAGAGGAACCATACAAAAAGCATAAAATTTTACATTTTTAATTATACCATAATATACACGTAATGTCATTATTTTTATGTCTTTTAGATGATATTAGATATTAAGAGTTTGGCTGAATATTATTTATGTAAATAACTTTAACTTAATCTAATTTTAGAACAATTGTTTAACTAATTCTGTGCAATAAGTAGCAATCCATATATTGATATATTCATGTTGCGGTAGACCAAACATATGTCAGATTACTGCATAATCTTTGTTAATGTTATATATGAATCATTTTAATTTTTATAAAGTTAATTACGTAATGAAATAAATAAACTTATATACAGTAATTTACAGTGTTTTAACTACCTATTAATACGTTAATGAGACTTTATTTTAATATGTGAATTTTAAAGAAAAAGTATTTTTCAATTTTTACAATATAAACATAAATATATTTTGTTAAATTGTAATTTAAAGTAAATTCGTTTTATATTAAAAATAATAAGTATTATATCATCAAAAGATAATTTGTTTTAATTGTGGGTGTGTATAATTTATACATAAATAATTTGGTAATAATAATCAAGTTTAATTGACTTGATTAAACATTAACGATAATGATATCAAATAAAAAACATTATATATAATATTTAATTTATAATAGATAAAAAATAATCAAATTCAATTTTTAGAAATTATAATTTAGTAAATTTGAAATTTCAATTTAAAATTGTTAGGGATATTACATGTTTAACATATTTATTATATAAATATATATATATATATATATCGTATCATAATTTAGTAAATCTACAATATTTTTGAAAAACATAGTATTAATTTTCTTGAATCATATAAATTTTACTGTTAGAAGATTTTGCGTGTAAAAAAGATTAATGAAATTTGGAAATTAGAATATTTCCAAACGTTTAATCAAAGAGTCGCTCGTTTTCACTTAATCTGAAAAATTAGCATTTCATTGACTTCTTTGTTACAATTTAAAATCAATATTAAAGTTATTATTTAAAGTTAATTCAATACGTGTTTACAATAAATTTTAATACAAATATAATATTTATTTATTGTACGTGGAATAGGAAAATATTATATGACCATATATTGTGAGATAATTTTAAAATATATCCAATTAAATGTCAGAAATAGTTACATATGATCATATGAATATAATTCATTTTTGTCAATTAGTGCATATGAAGACGTTCGTTATTAGCGCACTTATACAAGGACCTGTTGAATAAAAAAAAGTGGATGTTGAGACAGAAAATGTATAGACTTCGCACTTCCCCCTTTAAACATCGAAGAAAAATCATATAGAATTTAGGAAATCTTGTTTTACGGAAGAGTCCTCAAATGCGACATTAAACGAAGCATGTAAACCAAGTCAACGCTCAAAGGCAACATTTTTTATAATTCAGAAATGTTATAGCAAATATATATGTATAAGCAGTAATGCTTTAATAAACATCTCAATTAAAATTATATTCAATATGTGCCATAAACTTCCTCAATTATTTGTTATATTAATTTCCAATCTACTATTAATTATCTACTACTTATCAATATTCAAATATGTATTAATTATTACTACGTATATATAATTTAATAATATGAACATTTTTCTAATTTCTTTTATAATTATTACCTATTAAAAAATACGATGAAGACTTAGATCACATCAATTGCTATAAATAGTGACTAAAAACTCACGTAAGAAAGTTACAAACAATAATTTATTATCGGTAATTAAATATGAAAGTTTACGTGATTTTTATTACCTTCTACTTTCAAATTTTGTGAACGGGTTATCAATATTAAATTACATAAATGGAAAATGTGAAAAATATGAAAAGATTATATAATATGTCCATACAAATGGTAAAGGAAATTCGGTTTATGTTTAAAATATGGCTATTCAAATCTTTGCCTTAAAAAGAATACCCGCCATTCAAATGTTATACCTCATTATAATTAAAGTTGTTATTTGGAGGACGATAAAATCATATCACTTCTAGACATGATAATATATATTTTTGTGTTTTTTGATAGAAATCGTTTAGTAAAACCCTATCTAGGGATTGCTTTCTCATAATGAAACGACAACGTTTCGCTTATAACATTCTAGATCAGATTTCTGTTTCAATTTCAAATTATCAAATATCTGATAATGCCAACGTTTACATTCATTAAATCAATTATTTAATTAAAAATCACCTTAACAATTGGCACGGTATATTATCATGAATGTATTACATTTCTTCAACTTTGTCATATTAAGAGCGCTTTTAATTTTATACACAGATTTTTATTTTATAGCCAATGTTTAATATAATTGTTATAAAAAATGTTTAATACATAACTATAGCTGTTTATACTGTTTGTTGCAAACTTCTACAAAATGTTCTCATTCAATGGTCATTAACCTACTTTGAAGTTTTACTAGCGGGAAAATAGGTATTTGATTTATAACACAATTATACATAAAAATTTGTGTAATAAATAATTTCGTGCAGTTGGGTTTGAAACAGTAGACTTTATGAATTAATAAGCAGAAAACTCTTATTTAATTATTCGTAAGTTCTTGAACAGAGTTATGATTTTCATAATTAGATTATAAATTTGGAATACTATCAACTATAAGAATTTTTATATATCTTAGGAAAATATTTTCCATGTATAATAAAACGCATCCATTCTTAACCCTGTGATCATTCCACTTCTTAAACAATACGATTTCCTTTAAACATATACTGCATCGTAAATATTTCACTGTTACAATTTTCGTATTCAAATTGAAACATTTGATCAAAAACAATATTTTTCGAATTGTTTAATTTCTTCGTACTCAATTCTTTCAATTTTAACTTAAAGAAATTTGACGCGATCATTTAAAAGCACTAGATCCTATAATAATATTAAAACATATTTGCAATTTGAAAACATTATTATATTTTACAATAAATTTGTACATAAAAAAATGTCTATATTATACTAGTGGAAATATGTAGTACATTACATACTACATATGTATATATTATGTAGTATATATAGTATATTACAAATGGCCCAATATTATCCCAGTACTGACACCAGAGTTGCCAATACTATCATAATTGTAAACCACTGTAGGCCTAGTAGTGTAACATCGTTGGAGTGATAACGTCAGCCCAGTACTGGTTTATAAACTATTTAGTACTGGTTTTAATCTAGTGTTTATTTAATATATTCGATTATAATACAAAATGTCATACCTGGTTTAACTCTGGCGCTTTACTGGTTGTCCATGTTTATTGTCTGGTTCAGCTCAGTTTCGATTCTATTTCGGTTGTTAACCGTAGTTTTGCCAATACTGGCACAAACCTGCGGTTGCCATAATCTGGTAACCAGTGCTGTGCCAGAATAATGCAATTTGTTTAATTTTGGCATGATTCTGCTAGGATAAATATCAAAGGTTTTATTATTAAACATATTTTAAAAATTCTTTTATTATTTATTCAACATAAAGTTCTTATTTATATTATAGAGGTAAATAATAGTTTTAATGAATATGTTAATAGTTATTAGGGAAATGAAAAATTAATTTTGGTGTGTTTAAAGAATAACGAAATTTTGCAATTGTAAATTTAAAAATGAAAATAGCCTGTTATAAGTCATATATTAATTGTATTTAAAAAACAAAATAAAATGTTGAAAACTTGTTTTGATATTTAATATTTGAATAAGGTCGGTCAAGATCAGTTTATATATACGTTATACTATTAATAATATATTGATTTTTATTTTAAATAAATAAGAGATATTTTCAATTATAATTTTAATTTAATATATGAGACATGTTGATGATTTTATATATTAATAATTAATATTTATTTAATACTACAAGATTACATTGCATCTATATTAAACCTATAATCATTTAATAATACATATTTCAAGTATTGATGTTTTGCTATAAAATGTTTTAACGATTTTTATATGTATAATGTAATGCAAACTATTGTATAAATAAAAAGGTACAATATATAAACAACCACATTAAACAGTTCTTTTTATTTGACTGAATATTTTTTACTGCCACAAACAAGATTAATAAAATTAACAATTACCTTTAAACAACTTACTATATTATTATATATAAATCACGGTTTTAACAACAATGTTATACGTGCGTCAATCATATGCCAAATAAATAATATTCACTTGAATATGTTTTCATAAATTTTTTGTATGTAAATTTTTGAAATAACAGCAGTGTCTATATACGTGAAATACAATAATATATATGAATTTAAATTAAAATCTACATAAACTAATAATTTAATTGGACTAATAAATGCATACAAATGTGCCAATTTTATATATTTCTAAATTCCATTAATTTTACAAAATTATTAATTTTAACTTGATTATATCAAATACCTATGTAAAATACTAACATCAATTTTATCCAACTATTTTAGACGTGGATTTTGTCAGCAAAATCTGACAATTATATTACATCGCTACAACGAAACCTGAAGATTGTCTTTAGATTTCCACTAAAGCCCTTTGTTCAGCATTTGTAAAACTATCCTCTTGACAAACTGATAAATAGAAGATCAACCCGAGAATTATAATAATCTAGCGGCAAAGTAGACAAACAAAACTTTCGTCATTCGTACCAAAATTGCGAAAAGGGTATTTTAAAGCTATTGACCACAGTAAAAGAATGAATTTAGGACGACACTTTCGGATAAATTGATAGGATAACTTTGTTTCTATTGCGATGTCCTCAAAGGTAGATACGGAATTTTTTTCGTCGCTCTTCTTTACTTCTCGTACCATCCCTTGGGGCAATCTCTTTGGAAGAGATTTCGAATTTTCAGGATAACACGTAAAATCCCGGAGTGGCTCGGATTATTGAGAATATTCGTACAGTTTTGTACGAAGGCGTTAGGAGAGACGAATAAGACGGGGCAGGATGTAGACAGATACGTAAAGCAAGGAGGGTTTGAAGCTTGAGGAGAGCTGTCCGCAACACGTCTCTGCTCTCAAGCAACGAAGCAGCCTGAGGCATTCAAGTTTACTTACAACTTCACTGCCAACTTCTCAATATTCATCCCAATTATACACAGAAACTCGCCCTATTGCCAGATATATTATGACGCCGCATAAATTTCAGATTAAGTTTCATGATTGACTTTCCATCTGGAATAATAATGTATCTTGAGTTGTACGCGCTGTTCAATCTGTGATATACTTGGTCTTTGTTGCATGCATATGCTACTGTCAATTTCGTTCCACAAATGTATTGTTCTACAATAATCTTTATTCCAAAATTATTTGTGGATAGCTTTATCACTTAACACACAAATTCTATACGATTAAAATTTAAATTTTTCTTATGTTTCTTGGATTCGCAGTTTAATTAATCGTTTCAGCCAATTGTTTTAATAAAATACACGATATTAATTACAGGAAACAGTTAATTACATATAGTGTAAAATATTGGCACGGTACTTTATTTATAATATTTATTATTCAGTAGTTTGGTTAGTATATTTTTCAGGATATACATGATTATAAATTTTTACTTTTTGTATTATGAGTATATGCATGTTTGTTGCAGAAATGTTCATTTATCAAATCCATTGACCATCGAATTGTATGATTACATAACAAAGTTTTTATATAAAACAGTATGTGTATAAAAAGAGCAAATGTAAAAGCTTATATATAATTGATTTATGAAACAAACAGATTAAATGTTAGATAAAATAAGTTTTTGCATATATTTTATTAATACAACTGCATATATTATAAGGTTTTGTTTTCCTTTCAATATTATATCAATCCTTAGGAATTTATACATTGATGTGTATATTAAAATTATTTATTGAAATAATATTATTATTGTATTTATCGATTTGAATAGTGCAAGTTAGTCTTAGTATAGAAATGAAATTGAGCGTGCTATATTTGAGAAGTGGCCCGAATCAGGATAAAGTCTGGCATGCCTTGTGAAGTGTTAATACATCTAGTCCGTTGAAGAACCTTATTCGGAATCCCTTTAAATTTATAATCTTAGGCTAGCATATAAGGCCTTGATTTGGTTATCCTAAAATGTTGCTTATATTATTGATAAATAAACTTTTTTAAGGCCTGATAAATTTATAACAAGTAAATTATATATGAAATTAATGAACTTGATCAGGCCTTCTGGATATAAAAATAAGGTCTATCAGTTTATTTCGTATACAAAAAACTTGGCAACCTTTATGTAACATGAGTACATTCAAGCATGCTCCGTAGGCTGCAATAGTCATATTCTACACGGATAAAAAATTCTGTTAATTTTTAAACACCGTTGTGCACGAGATTTATCAATACAAAAAAGTTATGCCTAAAAATCGTAAACATATACTTAATTTTCATTATACATTTTCCTGTGTTATAGCTGTAATTTTTCTTTGTTGACAAACATCGTGTTGTTTGACACAATTATGCTTTGGCACAGTAATTTTTAATGGAAATTTTTTTCCGTGTAGATTCTCCTTAGGTCCTCTACATTGTAAACCTAGTTCTATAAAATTACACTAATATAGTGTAATTTTACATATTATATGTAAATGTTACATGCTACACTGAGAAGAGAAAATCCTAAGGAGAACTATGTACATCGTTATTAGACGTACAATTTGACATTGTACAAGTCATACAATTTGAACAGTAATAGACGTCAGCCAATGAGATAACGGCATTGAACTGGATTAACCTATGAGAAATATCAAAATGTTACAATGTACATTGTACAAAATTAGTCTCTCAGTATATGTGTAAAATATGAACACTACACTGCGAAAATAAAATTGTAAGGGAAACTATATATATCGTTAGTCGTATAGTTTTACATTGTACAAGACTTACAATTTGAATAATCGACATCAGCCAATGATATAACGGGATTCAACTGTCTTAACCAATGAAAAGCATCAACTTTTTACAATGTAAATTGTACAATGTCCTTTTCTCAGGGTATGTAGTAGGCAGCAACAATGTAACTTTATTTACAGAGTGTAACATTTATACATAATGTGTAAAATTACAGTATGTTACTGTGTTTTTGCAGAACTGAATTTAAAGTTTAATAGATATATAATAACACAGTTCACAATAAAAAGGAGTAAAGCAGCAAATTGTGATAGTCATGAC
>JABFQC010005352.1:0-11717 GCA_022817085.1 Psilanteris sp. ZL-2020 | reverse complement strand
AATCATCGACTAAACAAAACAGTTTTGTTATATCTTCCATGGGTAACCTCATCTATTTTTTTATAACTGCTGAGTTTACCCTGTTTTCTGCCTTTTCTATTCTCCTTTAATCCAGAATTCGCGTTATAGGGAAGGGAGTAAAATCTGGGGATCGGCCTTATTGGCATTAACTGCTCAACTTCTTCACCTTCCCTTGTAAGCTATTTTAGCTCTAACACCTTACATTATAAAGATACAATCTGCTCACTCCATAATATCGGTATCTTGGTTTTTTTGAAGTCTATCAATTTTAGGTGACGGGGTTGCGACCTTACCCAGAAAAAGTGGAGAGAAAGTTTGGAATGTTTTTTACAAAGAGAATAAAATGCTCAGGAATGCAATAGTTAATAGTGGAGTGTCTACGTTGTTTGTTATAAAAAATTTCTATATATTCAAATATAGTAGTTTTGATATACTGTTTAGAGTGCCGAGAGGTGTCACTCCCTTTTTAGAGAACTTTTCCATAACAGAATTGTCGTAACAACAACCTTTATGACTCATCTATGTTTTTTATGGATAAGAGATATTGATGAAGTATATTGTGAACCTTGATCACTATGTAATAGTAGATTTTTGAAAGGTTTGCGCTTATTAACGGCCATACCAATTGTTTATTTATTGAACTGCTCATTAACTACCATGCGTGAATATAGATCCTGCCAAATATAGCCATCCTTCTTTGGTTTTTATATAAGTAATCCCATATTTTATTTGGTTGATCGACAATAAAGTTTTGGTCTAACATATTGGGAGCTACGACTCTACTGTCCGTTTGTTGTTTCTCAATTTTAAATTTTCTTCTCAATATAGCCTGAATGCCATTTTTCTGCATAATACTTTGCACTGTTTTCAAGTTGCAACTTTTATCCAAAGCCTTTAATTCAGCATGAATTTTAGGAGCTCCATATTTACATTTAGAAACTTGATATATTTTTTGAATATCTGCTTTTATTTGCTACTGCTTATTTTCCTTGTAGTCCACTTATAGTAGCCACTAGCAGATACATTCAAAACCCTACATAATTCCTGCACTTTATGGTGTTTACTATGCTCTTTTATAAAAAAATATTTTATTCTTTTTGACTGGCAAAATATCCCAGGACTTTTTTTAAAATGTCTCTTTCTCTTGTTACTTTTGCTAACTCTTTCTGTAAATCAAATCTCTCTTTGTCATAAGGTGCTACATCTGGAAATGCATTTGTCACTGACTTTTTTTCGTTATATTTCTTCATCCATTTTCCTAATACACTATCCCTTATTCCTAAATCTCTTGCTACTTTTGCAACTGGTTGACCTACCTTTTTTGTTCATTTGCCAGCTTAACAGCTTCCAATTTGAATTCTGCCGTATATTCTCTTGCCATTTCTAATCCTCCAAAATTTTATTTTACCCGAAAAAACTCCTTTCTTTCTCTCCACTTTTTCTGGGTAAGGTCATTGTAATTATACGCACCAAATTAGGAAAGAATGAAGTGAAAAAGGAATAATATGGTCAGGCTATAGGATGACAGAAGTTGGCTTTATTAGCTATAGGTGGTATGATACTTAGTCAATTTAAGTAAGCAGATGATCTTAGCTACAAAAGTATTTTTTACCTCATTTATTTTTGGATTTATTCTTTTTCCCTATTTTATAAAGCTTCTAAAAAAAATAAGTAAAGATGGGCAACCAATTAGATCACGTGGACCAGAAAGTCATTTAATAACAAAAAAGAATGTACCACCTATGGGCGGAATAATAATACTGATTTCTTCTTTATTACCAATTTTACTCTGGGCTCAGTTAACACCAGAAATCTTGCTGCTGATATTGATAACTCTATTTTTTGCTCTACTTGGATTTATTGATGATTATTTAAAATTGAAGACAAATCACTATCGAGGTTTAAGTGCAAAAACCAAAATACTTATTCAGTTTATTGTAACTCTGGTTAGTATGTCTATACTTGAGCTATACTCTGCTGAAGATTTTACAAAAATGTCCCTATTTAAAGGAGTAATAATCGACTTTGGCTATCTATATGTTCCATTCGCTGCATTTGTAATTGTCGGCTCTGCTAATGCTGTGAATCTCACAGATGGTTTGGATGGCCTTGCTGCAACTCAAGTCATCACTTCCTTTGCTTTTTTGGGGCTAATTGCATATATAACTCAAGCAGATATGAATATTACTTTATTCTGCATTGCATTTATAGGAGCTATTTTAAGTTTCTTGTGGTTTAACACACATCCAGCAAAAATATTTATGGGTGATGTTGGTAGCTTGTCGGTAGGCGCAGCTTTAGGGTTAACTAGTATCCTAATTAAAAGAGAAATGCTTTTTGCCGTTATTGGAATAATCTTTGTAATAGAGACTCTATCTGTTATTATTCAGATATCATATTTTAAATATACAAAGTTTAAATATGGAGAAGGAAAAAGAGTTTTTCTTATGGCACCAATACATCATCACTTTGAGAAGAAGGGATGGTCAGAAAATGTAATCGTTATGAAATTTTGGATAATTTCTATTATCTGTTCAGTTTTTACTATAACTTTCTTATTATAAAAACCCATGAAATACCCAGACTTTACATTAGAAAATAAATTATCAGGAGTGATAGCAGGAGTGGATGAAGTTGGAAGAGGTCCGCTAGCTGGTCCAGTAATATCCGCAGCCGTAGTGTTTATTGATAGAAATACAATTATTTATGGAATCAACGACTCGAAAAAGTTGACTCCTCAATGTAGGCAAGTCCTATATGAAAAAATAACATCCGTTGCAAAATTTGGTATAGGAATGGCAAGCGTAGAAGAAGTAAATTCATATAATATCTTGCAAGCAACAAAACTTTCAATGAAACGTGCGTTGATAGACCTGGACCTAGAATTAGATTATGTGCTAGTTGATGGTAATCAACCACCTGAAGTGAAATGGCAAATGAAATCCATAGTAAATGGTGATAATTTGAGTACATCAATTGCAGCAGCTTCAATCGTTGCAAAAGTTACAAGAGATCGGCTTATGCAAGAATTGCACAATAAGCATCCTGAATATAATTGGTATAAAAATAAAGGATATGGGACAAAAGAGCACCTTAACGCTATTGGCCTTTACGGAATTACAGAACATCATAGAAAAAACTTTGCACCCATATCTCGGGCATTATAGCCTTTAATCACTTACCTTTTTTGAAAGGCATGTTTTCATTAAATAGGCAAACTGTACTTGATCCATTCCTTAAGGTAAACACTGAACTCACCCTTTCGATTATCAGGTAGTTGTCAGCTGTACGGAAGTTTACTAAAGACTCATACCCTGCAGAATCAACCATAAAAACTGCCGGGAAATCAGAGTTTATTTTATTGAATTGTAAATATGTAAATTTTCCGTCATCAAAAACCTTAATAGGCACTATTGACTGACTGCCTTTAACGTGCGAGATAGAATAATTAAAATTTAAGCCCTTCTTTACAATTTCAATGTCGTTTATATCAGGAATAATGGTATGACTAGCTTGTTCGAGGATATCACCGTTATTTGTTGTGTAAATCTCATCACTGCTAAATAGTGGATAAAGAAACCTTACTTCATATGCTAATCTTGGATCATCTAGTCCAGTTGCTTCTTCAGCATGAAGTTCAAAGTAATAAACTCTTTTATTGGTAATTATAGTTGCGTTGGTATCAGCAATATCATCTATAGGCTTAATAAACAATCTGTTACCTTGAGGAAGGAGTTGCCAACCAGTTGAATCACCCATTGAAAGGTTTTGTATTACCTCCCCTGGTTCAAACAATATACTGGACTGATAACCATAAAAACCCGTATACTTATGTATAGCCTGTGGGTTATAATTTATTACCTTTATGTGATTATCTCCAGCTATTGAACGTGGCTCCTGTTTTGCAAGTGCATCACTACCACAGAGGAACAATAGTACGGCAAACAGTAAACCAATCATAATATCAAAATGAATTAATCTTCATTTTATCATTAATAGACATGCACTGCAACTGTTAAGGCACTTTCTATACTATAAACCCCAAAGCAAGCGGTAGAAAAGGCAAGAAATAAGGCAAACTCCTTAAATACTTTAGAGCTACAGGAGGCTTTACCTGAACGGATATACTTGGAATCCTGCCATTTTCACTTTGTAAACATACCAAGAATTCTGTCCATTATTCCACCCATATTTGCTTCAGCTTGAGTATACTCTATTTTACCACCATGCAAGATTAGTTTAATATCTGATCCAGGTGATATATTAACAAATTTACTGCCAACAACTCCACTGCTAGTGATCAGAGCTGAACTATCAATTGGCAACTTTATATCTCGGCTTACGCACATATCGATTCGTGCTATGTAGGTAGCTTTGTCAAGTGACACACCAGTTATGCTTCCAACGTCCACACCAGAGATCTTGACACTATCACCAACTCCTATACCGTTAGCGTTAGCAAAAAGACCATATATTTTATAGCAATCCTTATAGTTTTTCTTTATGTAAGATAGCTTATCAATAGCAAAGAAAATCAGAAAAATAGTGAAAACCAATACAAATAATCCAGCGGTTACTTCAAGTATATTTGACCTTCGCATCTTTAGTTATCAGGACTCCAGCTTTTATAGTAATTTTTCACTTTTTGGTTTGGATAGTATGCATCTTTTGTACCCGTTAAATTAGGAGTATGGTTTACTTTTCTTTTTTTATTATTAACTGGTACTACATTATCAGTATAGTGAAGCCATATATGCCATTCCGGAGGCACTGTTGTAGGCTCAGAAACACTGCTATACATAACCCACCTTTTTCCTTTACTTGATTCATAGTAAGAATTTCCATTTTCATCTCTTCCTACAAATTTATCTTCTCTTTGTAATAGGCGTTTTATTGCATTACAAATTTTAGATAACATAAGGGTATTAAAACAAAAAGTATCATATATACTAATACTTTAACGATATATTAACAACAATTTAATGCAATTACCAATTTTACAAGTTATTATACCAATAATTGCATCAATGTTTTGCTTTCTTACCAAGAAACACAAGATATCTTGGTTTATTTCTTTTATTGCAACAACAATCACTCTTATCATTTCATCAATACTACTCATAAAAACATATAGAGGCGAGATTATAACTTATCACCTTGGAAATTGGGCTCCTCCGCATGGAATAGAGTTAAGAATCGACGTGTTAAACTCCTTGATTCTAACTTTGGTGAATTTTATAGCGCTGATTAGCGTGCTTTATAGCTTTTATATTAATGAAAAAGAAATTAGCAAAAACAAAATCACTGGTTTTTACTCCCTATTTCTACTGTGCTTAAGCGGACTGCTCGGGATTTTAGTAACAAACGACATATTCAATCTTTATGTTTTTCTGGAAATTTCATCTCTTTCTTCTTATGTATTAGTTTCAATGGGGAGGGATAAAAAAGCCTTGGTTGCAGCATTTGAATATCTAATTAGTGGCACTATAGGGGCAACGTTTTACTTGTTTGGTGTTGGGCTTTTGTACTCCATGACAGGAACGCTCAATATGTCTGACATAGCTGAAAGAATAGTTCCATTATACGATAACAACATCATAAAACTTGGCACATTGTTCATTTTTGTTGGTCTCTCAATTAAAATGGCACTGTTTCCATTAAGCAGGTGGCTGATTAATGCATATAGTGAGGCACCTAGTTTCATTAGCATATTCTTTTCAGGCACAGTGACAAAAGTGATGATATATGTTTTCATTAGGATCTTCTATACTGTTTTCCATCAGAATTTCTTCTTATTTAAACTATCACTAAGCAACGTGATAATTATCCTCGCACTTTGCGCTGTTATATTTGGGTCAATATCTGCAATAACTGCAAAAGATATAAGAAGACTGCTTGCTAATTCTAGTGTCAGCCAAATTGGTTATATAATTTTAGCACTGAGTTTTAACTCAAAAACAGGCGTATTTGCAGCAATTCTTCACATAGTAAACCACAGCATAATAAAAACATCTTTATTCATGGCTGCAGGATGTATTTCTTACAAATTTGATACAACAAAAATAGAGAATTTATCGGGACTCAAGAAATCAATGCCTTATACAGCACTTGCGTTTACTCTACTTAGTTTAGCATTAGTCGGTGTGCCGCTAACAAATGGCTTTGTAAGCAAATGGTATATAATGAAAGCAGTTATAGAATCTCACGCGTGGATTTCCCTGATAGCTTTTGCTGCCGGTTCTTTTCTTGCACTAATATACATGTGGAAGATGGTAGAGAAAATGTATTTTGAAAATAGTGCAGCATCAAACGCTGGAATGACACTAGGCAAAATTAATGATGTGCCATTTCCTATGCTTTTCTGTCTATTGTTTATGGCAGCTTTAACAGTAGTAACTGGAATATATAGCACTCCAATTCGGTTAGTAGTTGAGGAGTTGGTTTTTTGATTTTTATCTTTGTTTCATATTTTACTATACTTTAAGGTTATAAGGTCTTTATTGTGGGTAGGCTGAAGAAGATTCATTGGTTGTTAGTCATTAACGTGATAGCGCTGTTTTGCGTTGGCATTGTTGTTCAATACTCTTCTGCTGGAGGAAAGTGGGTGCCATTTGCGATTCACCAACTGGTCATATTTTCCTTCTTTTTCCTACTTGCTATAGCTATGTCATTCATAGAGCTAGATTTTTATTTGAAGTACGCCTACTTTTTTTATATAGCAGCAGCGATTTCACTATTAGCAGTAAATTTTTTTGGCTCACACATAATGGGTGCAACAAGGTGGATAAGAATTGGATCAATTAGTTTGCAACCATCAGAATTTGCAAAAGTAGGCTTAATACTTGCGCTTGCTCGCTATTTTGATAAGCAGAGTATGTATAAAATGATGGAATTTAAAAGATTGCTTAAGGCACTTATAATTATTTTCTTACCCGTGTTCTTGGTGTTAAAGCAACCTAATTTAGGCACAGCTATGATAATGTTATTTATAGGGATGTCAATTATATTCACAGCAATAATAAAAAGATCTCATTCGATAATATGTGGAACGCTTGGCATTTTTGCAGTACCAGCTATTTGGCCTTTTTTACGTTCTTATCACAAGCAAAGGATATTGTCGTTTTTGGATTCATCAGTGGATCCACTTGGAATAGGTTATAATGCGCAGCAATCTCAGATAGCTATTGGTTCAGGAGGTTTGCTTGGTAAGGGCTTTGTTAACGGAAGTCAAACTCAACTTGGATTTTTGCCGGAAAAGCGTACAGATTTTGCTTTTGCAGTGCTGAGTGAGGAGTGGGGCTTTTTAGGTAGCATGGCTTTAATTTTACTCTATACTACATTGCTTGCCATAATGCTCTCTATTGCTTATAGGTCAAAAAATTATTTTTCTAAGTCGGTATCTATCGGCATTTTTGCCTTTTTTAGTGCTCATTTTTTTATAAACATCGGAATGACAATGGGCCTCTTACCTGTAATAGGCGACCCATTGCCATTTCTGTCCTATGGAGGAAGTACAACTGCTGCAAGCTTAATATGTATAGGGCTATTGCTAGCAATAAAAGCAAATGAACAACAAAATACTTGTATTTTACCTATGCTAAAGTAAAATTTAACTTTACTTAATAGTTTTTATGCTAGATGAAATGCGTGAGGAGTGTGGAGTATTTGGCATAAGTTGCAACCAAAGTGCTGCTTTTAACTCTATACTTGCTCTCCACGCTTTGCAGCATAGAGGTCAAGAGTCTTTTGGCGTAGTAACCAGTAACAACGATAAGCTGCACTCTTATCACTTTCAAGGTCAAGTGAGCAGCGTATTTGATGATATAGATGAAATAAAGAAATCCTTACCTGGAGATTGTGCAATAGGTCACGTTCGGTACTCAACAAGTGGTAATAAGTTTGGAGTGCAGCCCATGCTTGGCAAAAGTGGCGAATTTGGGGATTTTGCCATAGCACATAATGGTAATTTAATTAATATTTCTCCAATACGCGAACAATTAATTAAACAAGAGTGCGTTTTTCAGTCAGATATTGATACAGAAGTAGTAGTGCATCTGACAGCAAGCGGTGAAAAAGATAGCTTCTTAGAGAGTTTTATATATGCATTAAAGCAAATACAAGGTGCTTATTCCTTTGTGGCAATCAATCAAGAAGTAGTTATTGGAGTACGTGATCCGTCTGGAATCAGGCCTCTTGTTTTAGGGAAGTTAAACGGTTCTTATGTTCTTGCATCTGAAACTTGTGCTCTTGATATAGTAAATGCAGAGTTTGTTAGAGAAATAGAACCAGGTGAGTTAGTCACCATTGATCGAAATGGTAATCTAGCTTCAGCATTTCCTTTCCCACAGCAAAAATCAAGTTTTTGTATTTTTGAATACGTTTATTTTTCAAGACCAGACAGCATAATGGAGAATAGGTCCATATATGATATAAGAAAAGAAATAGGAAGAATACTTGCAGAAGAGAGCCCACCAAAAAACAATATGGATATGGTTGTACCAATACCTGATTCTGGAATACCTGCAGCTATTGGATATGCAAAGCATTCAGGGTTACCTATGGAACTGGGAATAATTCGTAATCATTACATAGGAAGAACTTTTATACAACCAACCGCTGAAGTACGTAAAGTTAGAATAAAATTAAAATTCAATGCTAATAAGCACATTTTGAAAGGTAAAAACATAATTTTAATAGATGATAGTATAGTGCGTGGTAGTACGTTAACAAATATAATAGTTATGCTAAAGGATGCAGGAGTAAAAGAGATTCACCTCAAAATTTCAAGCCCACCAATTAAGCATTCTTGTTTTTATGGAATAGATACGCCAGAGTGCAAAGATTTAATTGCTGCAAATAAATCTGTAGAGGAAATTAAGGAAGTTATAGGAGTAGATAGCCTAGCCTTCTCGAGTATTGATGGACTATATCAGGCTGTTAAAGGAGAGGTGCGTAACAATGCTACACCACAATATTGTGATGCTTGTTTCACTGGTGATTATCCGATTGGCAAATAGTCTACGCAAGATCTTAAGTTTAGAAAATTTTAAACCGCCAAAATTTCTCTTGGCCTTTACTAATTCCGATTCTCGGAGTGCACACATAATCTGGTTTAAGGTGAGATTCATAAACACAAAATTCGTGGCTTATAGTAGGGTCTTGCTTATTATGTTCTTTTGTAATGTTTAATCTTTTGCACAATATTCCTGGTCCGCCTAAGTTTACTTCAAGCGGTTCAATGAGCTTTAATCCCCGTATTAACACTGCTGCTGGGAACCCTTCTGCTTCTGTTACAATATTTAAACAGTAATACATTCCATATATAAAATACACGTATGAAAACCCCGGCATACCAAACATTACTGAGGTTCGGTTAGTATAGCCTCTTGCCGCGTGACAAGCTGGGTCATTCATTCCTATATAGGCTTCAACTTTGGTTATTATTCCACTAAAGTTAGAAAATTTGAGAACTTTTCCCAATAACTCTCCAGCTACAGTTAAGGTCGGCGGCTCGTAGAAATTTCTTGGTAGTATTGTGCTACCCATTTTTTATTTTTGTTCTGAGGTTCTATATAGAATTCAGTTTAAGAATTTCTGGATCCCAGTGTCAAGCACTGGGATGACAAGAAGGGTAGCTACTTGAATGACAAGAAAATGGTACTGGCATAATAAGAAAGAAACACTGAGATGGTGAAAGAGAGAATATACGCGAGCAGCACCCATAGGGTAGCGCGTGACGCTGGAATCCAGTTTTTTCCTATTACCACAACGTAGCTTAATTAGTTAGAGTAGCATAACTAGCGAGTACGAAATGGAGAAGTTTTAATTTGAATTACAGTTTCAGTACTATTTAACATATATGCCTCCATTATTATTAACACACAAATGTCAACATACGAGCATTATCTCAATTAGCCAATATTTAATTATGGTGTTTAATATTGGAAGCTCAAATACTCCTTTGCTTGGTCGGTTAGAACGCGTCCTCTTGGTGTGCGCTTTACAAAACTAATTTTGATTAAATAAGGTTCTACTGTTTCTTCAATATTGCCAACATCCTCAGATAGCGCAATAGATATAGTGTCAATTCCAACAGGTCCTGAGGTGTTGAATAAAAACCTTAGATAATGCACATCAAGTTTATTGAGTCCCATTTTATCTACACCCAATTTTAGCAATACAGAATCAGCGACTTCATAAGTGATTTTTTTATCATCTTTCACTTCAACAAAATCCCTTATCCTTCTGAGTAACCTCAAAGCAATTCTTGGAGTACCGCGCGCACGGCAGGCAATTTCCCGTGCAGCACCCTCTTCAATTTCAGCAGAAAGAACTCTTGCGCCTCTTTTTATAATATCGACTAGCTCCTCAAAAGAATAAAACTCAAGATGCAAAGGAATGCCAAAACGATCTCTGAGTGGCGCAGAAAGTAATCCAAGCCGTGTAGTTGCTCCAATTAGCGTAAATGGTGGTAGATCTATCCTTAAAGTGCGAGTAGATGGACCTTCACCTACTAATATGTCCAAGCAAAAATCTTCCATAGCAGTATATAAAACTTCTTCGATGCTGCGATTTAATCTATGGATTTCGTCGATAAATAGAACATCTTTTGCATTTAAAGTGGTAAGCACTGCAGCCAAGTCCCCAGCTTTACTAAGTAAAGGACCAGAAGTTGCGCGAAAGCTAACTCTTAATTCTTTAGAAACAATTTGTGCTAAAGTTGTTTTGCCAAGCCCTGGAGGACCGTACAATAAGACGTGATCTAAAGCTTCAGTTCTCGTCTGTGTAGCGTTTATAAACACTTTTAAATTTTGTATTAAGTCTTTTTGCCCGACAAAATCATCAAGTTGCTCAGGCCTGATGTTAATATTGCGCACATCTTCAGTATATTCTTTACCGCACGATATTGATTTCATAATGTTGAGAGCTCCTTAAGCGCCATGCGAATAATGTCCTTAGTGTCCAGGTTTGATGATTCGTCTTGTATTTTTTTTATCGTATCATAAGCTTTCATTTTTTCATACCCAAGATTGATCAATGCTGAAAGGGCATCTTCATTAATTGGATTAAAGTTATTGTTATTTATTTCTAGTTTACTTACTTTGCCACTCAATTCAGTGATGATTCGATTTATGAGTTTCAAGCCAAGTCCACTCATCTTGAGTGTTACTTTATCTTCATTCATAATTGCCAAAAATAGCTGTTCTGGAGTTAATTTACTCAAAATTGACATTGCAGTTTTATAGCTAACACCACTTACTTTAACTAGCAACCTCAAGCACTGCTGTTCTTCTTTGCTTATAAAACCATATAGCTGAGTAGTGTTTTCTCTGTTATTTGCATAGGTTTCGATAAGTAATTTGATTCTACTTCCAATTGCACAAGCACTTAAAGTTTTGGCTGAGAGATACACCATATAGCCAACATCATTCACATCCAGGATTATGTGATCACTGCGCACTTCATCAACTATTCCGCTTAGATTTCCTATCATTTTTAGCACTGTATAGGGTTCAGTTTAAATACTCACAGATCTTAGGTCAAGCACACGAACCTCATAACAGAAAGCCAAGTAGCTCATAGAAACGAAAAACTTCCTTAGACCTGCCGCAAAAGGTGATTGAAAAAATGATGTGAGAGAGGTAGAAGAAGGATAAGCATATCAAGTAAGGAAAAAAATGAGCTTTAGTTACTAT
>JABFQC010005351.1:0-11719 GCA_022817085.1 Psilanteris sp. ZL-2020 | reverse complement strand
GTGTATAATTATTTAGGCGTATCTTCACAAATAGCTTACGATGATGACGATGATGATGATGATGAAGATAATGATGATTATGAATGCAATGAAGATGATGAAAATGATAAGACGTTTCATTATAAAAAACCAGATAGGTTTGTAGTGAGAATTTAATTTAATAGTTAATTAATAAAAAGGCATTTGTTCTAATAAAATCATTCTCTAATATGTATCAAAAAATTCCAACATTTATTTTCATACGAAAAAATAAACAATCATAAATAGTGTTTTATATTGGGGATTGGGAAGTTCATTCCGGATTGATTTGCCTAATATTACTACCTGAAAGTCTATTTCGAGCTACTGCAATCTCAATCATTTCCTACATACTTTTTCAACATTTGAAATAATAAATAATATTGCAATTTAAATTACAGCGATGAAGATGATACAGAAGAAGTGGGAGACAATTCTGACAGTAGTGAAAGCTGTTTTGATTATGAAGTAGAGAATGAAGATGATGATAATGATTATTTAAATACTGACAATGATGAAGAAGAAGATGACGAGGATGATGATGACGAAGATGTAGATGTAGATGATAATTGTTATGATAATTACAACAATGATGTATTCATTTTTATAATTATATATTATACATATATTTAAAAATAATATTTATTAAATTAAATTTTGTATTTCTTAATAAAAAATTATTCAATGGAGGCAATTGATACTAAGTAGTATTACGTATATAACTTTATATATAAATTATACAAATATCAATTGTTTGAAAGTATTATTTTATCAGTTATTTCATTAATATAAAATCTTACTCAATATTATTTAATGTTTCAAATTATAATAATAATTTAAATTTTTATTAATTAATTAATTTTAACTTATAGTTTTTTTACTGTTTTTGTAGAAGTGAAATTAATAAATTTTATAATAAATATAATTAACTATATAGTTAATTTAACTGAAAACTAAGGTTGAATTATTTTATTACAGCCAGGTGAAGGAAGTGGTTGTACAGCAGTTGTGGCTGTTTTAAAGGATAATGACTTGTATGTAGCAAATGCAGGTGATTCACGTTGTGTTTTATGTCGTGATGGTGTGGCAGTAGAGCTTAGTTTGGATCATAAACCTGAAGACAATATTGAAATGGAACGTATTGTAAAAGCTGGTGGGAAAGTCACTGCAGAGGGGCGTGTTAATGGTGGTCTAAATTTGTCAAGAGCTATTGGAGATCACTCATATAAACAAAACTCTACCTTGCCAGCTCAAGAACAAATGATATCGGCTCTTCCTGATGTTAGGCATACAACTATTGACCGTACAACTGATGAATTTATGATTCTTGCCTGTGATGGTATTTGGAATTTTATGTCCAGTCAAGATGTCGTTGATTTTATCAAAGAAAGATTGAATAAAAAATATGAAAATTTATCAAAGATTTGTGAAGAAGTAAGTAGTTTAAAAATGAAATACTTGTTTTGACTATTTTAATTATAATTCTTCGATAATCTTTCTCTTTATACATCTTTCAAGACACAGTAGTCTACTTATTACAATAATCGTTATTAACGTGATCATATAATGACGTTAAACAAAATTTTATATAACATAATTTAAATAATAACCATTTTTTCAGCTTTTTGACTTTTGTCTTGCACCAAATACACTTGGTGATGGTACAGGTTGTGACAATATGACTGCAGTAATTGTAACATTTAAAGATTTTAAATCTAACGATAAGGTGGAAGTAGATGTGAGAAATGCAGTTGCTAAAAAGCGACCTGCTCCTCTGGAGGATACTGAAGATACCGAGGATACAACAAAAAGCGATATAACTGATGAACAAAAGCGCCAAAAAATGGAGGAGACTGTTTAGTCTTCATTTTGACAAAATTTCTTAATTTACAATATCTACAAAAAACATCGGTTAATATTATTACTATAATTTTTTTATCATATTATCTCACGCGGATGTCGGATATGTTTATTCTTGTATGCATAGGCTTATTAAATTTAATAAACAAAACAAAGCATTCATCTTGATTAGCTTTTCATACAAGAAAAAATATTGATGAATTTGTGTATATTTTGTATTTGTATTTTTTTCCGCGGAAATTTCTAAATGTTGATCCATTTCTGATTTCGTATCGTATATTTTTCCAAAAATCACATTCAAACTTGTATTTATTTATAACAACGTATGTTCTTTCCATTTCCATGACAAATAATTCTATAATTATTATACTTCTCAAATGTCTCGTAATTAGTTGACAGTATTTTTTATGATAAAAATGTATGAAGTAATGCTGCTGATTTGATGAGATTGTTGTTCTATATTTTCATTGCAAATAAAATCATTATAACACTTAATCTTAATATTTCATTACAACTATAATATTTAATAGTTTGAATGGAAATATAGAACAAATTGAAAAGAATTATTAAAATGTGCCTTTAATAAATTTTATTCCCTGTAGTAATTGTAAATTAAGCAGCGTAATAACAACAATGCGTCATGATTTCAATTTTATTGCTAATATAAGTAATTTTGTATAATTTTAGTTTGACGCTACAAGTTCCTACATTGCCAAATTGCATTTACAATCATATTCTTGACATGTGATCTAATTGATCTATTTTTTCCATATTTTTATATCGCATCATTATTAACATTAATGTAGGAATCATTAATTTAGAAATGTAATTATGACGCAATGTTAGTTTACTATTACAGTTGTTAAAAAACATGGATTACGGAATTAATGGTCAGACATAACTTCTAAAAATATATGCAAAGTTTGTAATAATTTATTATTAAAACATGCAAAATTGTGAATTTATTTTATAAAATGAATTTTTCACATTTAAATATTATATTTATTTTAAGTTTGCTTAATATTTCATTTTTATTTTAATATTATTATATTTGATTTGTTGCTACCTTTGTTGATTTATTACTTTATATAATATGTATTATGTAACAGATACATTTACTGTTTATATTTTGAAAAAGGATAAGTTTTGTTAATTCAGAAATCCATTTTTTTGATGCAAGTACATAATATATACAGTGTATTAGTATACTCATAGTATACGTATTCAAATATACATAGGTCTTCATCAAATCAGCAGAAAATATATTAAAAGAATGTTTTGCGTGCATAATAGAGGGTAATAATATTAAATAGTAATCATGGCAAATTCATTTCTCAAAAATATTTTTTTTAGGTATGTTTATATATTCTTAATAATGTGCAGATTGTTTATTTTCTTGGTACAGTTTTTACTTTAAAATGTTTATATTAATAAAACAATTATAAATAACAATTTTTGTTATGAATAATTGTCTAATTTAATATTTAATAATAAATGTTTAATATTTTAACTACACAAATTTTAACTAAGTTCTACAATATTAGCAATAATGTATTTTTGATATTAAACTAGTTTAATAATCAAATTTTCATTATCTCTCTCTTTATATATATATATATATATATATATATATATATATGTATATGTATGCGTGTGTGGGTGTGTATGTATGTATGTATACTATATGTAGATAAAATATGTAACATTTATTATATTAATCTTTTACTGACATTATTTTTCATTAATTCTCTTAAAATTTAATTTGTATTAATAACACGTATTATTCATGTGTTTAAATGAACAGAATATATGTAACGTATGCACGCTATCGCAACAAGTTTGCTCAATGATTAACTGCGATTTTGAACATTTGTAAATAAGTTGTCGCATTACAGGCAGATATACGAACGAGGTTCTCATTGTACTTTTTGAAAACATTTTTTTAGACTACGACAACCTGAAATATATTCATGTAAATAATAATAATAATAATAAAAATATACTAAAATTAAAATTGATCTGTTAATTATTATATATAAATAAATTAGTTAAATTCTTACAGTATAAAAATATATGACATAAATTTCATTTTTTACTAAATATCGGATTGTAATTTCTTACATTAGTAATTTATTTATAACAAAAATAATATAAAACTAAGAAGGTAAATTACACTTTTAAAGTTTGTCTTGAAAAATATATATATATTAGATTATGACACTATATATTACAAGATCTTTAATACATGCTATTGGACTATACATTTAGATGTCCATATACTATGTGTTTTAAATTGAAAATGTAAATAATTTTCATTTTTATATCTTCATATAAAAGATATAAAAAGGCAATAATTTTAATATTGTACAAGCTTATAATAAAATTTCAAATCTTATTTGAAATTGAACTAAAGGTGCGTTTTTAATTTTACTGAAATTACTGGCAGTAAACTGTTAGTAAAATATGAAAATATATGCCTGAACAAGTTAAGGCGGTGCTTCAAGTCTGACGTAATGGAGTTAGTGTTTTGTAATACTAAATTATTA
The DNA here is from genome assembly GCA_022817085.1 of Psilanteris sp. ZL-2020. Classification (NCBI taxonomy): domain Eukaryota; kingdom Metazoa; phylum Arthropoda; class Insecta; order Hymenoptera; family Scelionidae; genus Psilanteris; species Psilanteris sp. ZL-2020. Next base: position 7,295 of record JABFQC010005351.1, on the reverse strand, counting down.
AATAACATACTTATTTTCTGTAAGTGATTCAGGCGATTCTTTGTTAATGGGAGATTATTTTAACGTTACAAATTTTAATTTTCAATTTAAATTGTTGGTGTAGTATCACAACTCGTTTTTTTGCCACCTCGAAAACGAGTTGAGGTCCCACGTTAACAATTAAATATAAATATTCATTTTTATTATGAAATAACATTCTTCTAAAATGAGAAAATTGACTGAATGAATATCACATACTAATTATTATAATTAACAAAAATATATAAAAATCTGCAATTTCTATCAAAATGGTAAAGAGCACCGCCTTAAATAAAGATATATTTATTACTGGCAGTACTTCCAGTATAATTAAAAACACGACCAAGAAAACTTATGGTGATTTATTTTAACGTTCTCTACAACTCAACCAGTTGAATTGTTGGGAGCTAAGAAAACATGCGTTCAGAAACTGAACATTATTATTTATTATTTTTTATATTGTAAAAACAATTTTAAGTTAATTTTTGGTGATCTTTTAGCGCGTTTCCTAAAAGTTAAAATTAAATATTTTTTAATATTTTATTTTATTTTTACTTAAATATAAAACAAAACTATTTGTAAACAAAATTATGTAAAAAGAACTTCATCGGAACACGCTAAGAAAAAAATCATCGAAAATTAACTTAGAAACGTTTTCATAGTATCTACATTAATAAATAATAATGTTCAGTTTTCAAACGCATGTTTACTTAGTTCACAACAATTCAATCGTTTGAGTTGTAAAGAACGCTAAAAGAAATCACCATTACAATTTTGTACGTCACTATACGGTTAACGTTTGAGTGTATATAAAGAAGAGTAATTTCAATTAAAATTTAGTAAATTGTATTAAAAGCAAGTTTAAAACCTATATATTTTATGTATTTTATTTTGACTTAAACATACTTAATAAAATCGAAATATTTGGAATTATATAATTATCGAAACTTTTTTATTTTTATACAGAGAACAACAAATTTGTACATAGAAAATTATAAATATATCAACATGTTAAATTTCGCCATCTATGAATTACAACTTAACTACGTATATAATTGATCTATGGGTAGAATATCTTGCGGTAATGTAGTACCAGGTTAGTCGTACTATCTAAATACCCAATGAAAAACTTGATTGCCTTAAATAGTATAAAGTATATTTGTGTTGCTTAAACATGGTGTGCTGGAGCAGTGTACTGCGATTTACGGAACCAAAAATAAAAGGATTTAGTAAAATACTATTTAAAAATGTAGTTAATAATGGTATAGTACTACTTTATATATATAAATGTATAAACAATGTATCTTTACACATTCTTGTATTACCCATCTTTTGTTACGCAACAATACATTGCATATTTTAAATAAACATACAATTTTTTGTTTTTCTTTACATCACTGAACTATCTGTCAAATATTAATTGTTATTTTTCTATTAAACATAAATGATTTAAAGCTAAACAATTTAAATATTAAATTGGATTACGAGAAGTTTAATAGAAGTTAATTTTTTTTAGTAGTATAAACATGCAATTATGTTCATTTTAAATCAATTATTTATAATATATTTTAAGTATATGATATAATAAGAATTATCAATTGATGTAAAATTTGATCGAACAAAATGTTTAATCTATGAATTTAATTTGAAATAATTATAATTCTGTGTTTTTGTTTATTTGTATTTATATGCATTGAAATGTATATTGCAGTTATGTCAATGAATTTCAAAATTTATTTCAAATGATTTCTTATTCACACATTCTTAACACATTCACATATACTTTTCTGCTATGTATTTTATATTTGTAATGTTAATGATAATATAATTTTACAAATTTTGTTTACAAAACCACTTTTTAATTAAATTAAAAGAATGTGCATTCTATAAAAGGAAGTAATTTCTTTTTTATTATAATGATAATCATATTATCATATTTGGACATAATAACATAAATGTTATTACAATTATTTTCTGGAGTTTCAGAAGTGAACTTATTAGAATAAACCTTTCTTACTCTTCATAATTACAAAAATAATATTATATAAATAATTAATATATCACTGTGATACAGATTTAGATATGTACTAATTATTTTAAATTCTAAATTATTGTATGAAATATATATATATATATAAATCATATATGCATGTGATGCTAATTTAAAAATATGATTTTAGGTCAAATCAGAAAATGTCATAATACATTTATTATAAAACCAACAAGTTGGCAATGGCAGAAAACGAAGGATTATTTTCATTTCTACACTATGTGTGGTCTTATTCCAGTTACTGCTTTGATATTTTTAGTTAATATATTCGTAGGGCCTGCAACTTTAGAATCCATTCCTGAAGGATATGAACCAAAATATTGGGAATATAACAGAGTAAACGTTTTATCCTTTGAAATGAAACTTTTTCATCTTTAGTACTAACAAATACTTATGCTAATTCAAATAATATACAATAATTATTTACTTTCAATAAAAATATGAATTAAATAAACAATATTATTAATGTTAATAGAAATTTATTTATTTCAGCACCCTATTACTAGATTTATAGTAAAATACATGATGCCTCCCCCTCAACAAGAATATGAAAGAACTATGTTTGCAATTTGGCGCGAAAAAAGAAATATGGATATTCGTCAAATCTATCAACGCGTTGAAGATTTAATTAGAGAAAGAGATGATTATCAATATTACTACTATATACCCGAGAGTGCAAAAACAGTCTATCTTGGCAAATACGATGCTGAAGTAAATAAATATTCGGTTTCTAAAGATTATGGTCCAAAAGAAGGTCATGATTACTAAAACCAGGTTTTGCTACTTAGAATTCCTTATTTATCGAAATCATGTTATTCCTTTTGTTTTAAATTAATTACAAATAAATTCCTGTTCCTAAACATTAGTTAATTGTTAATTAAATGAAGACAGAAATAATTATATAAGAATATGTAGCAATGTATTCAATAAAGAATTTCATAGGATATTATGTGTAATTATGTCTAATAAATTTTTATCTTTTTGTAAGAATCATTTAAAAATAACAATTACATTTAAATTATTTTAAGTGGTAATAATTGCATATTTAATGTTTATTTTTAACATATTTATTACTGTAAAAATATACAATGAAAATTATTTTCAAAATCCAATGTTTTAAAATGTAAAGAAATAAGTATGTAATAAACTTAAGTTCATATTATATGAAAACATTTTTGACTTATATTTTAATCATTTTAAAAGCATTTGATGAATACTTTTTTTATTAATTTTAATTATTATTATAAATATGTTCTGTGTAACTTTAAAATTTGAAAGAAAATATTCTCATTTAAAAATGACTTAATTTTATAGAAGTTTAATATTTATTTAACATGCAGCATAATATATGAGGTTAAATTAAATACACTTTGTATACAATTAACAATTTTATTAAAAAAATTATGCAATAAATTCATAAGGAATTGGAGCCAAAAGTATTGGTTGTACTCCGCCTGATACAACATGAGCTCCTCTTGGTTTTGCTGGTTGACGTTTCAGTAAAACCTTAACGTTCTTTTCTTTGCCTTCTTTCCTCAGCCTTTCATTTTCCTTCACGCGTTTAAGGAAGTCCTCTCTGCATTTTGAGTGTGTTAAATGTTCAATTCTGACATTTATGCGTTTTGGAAGTATTCTGCCACGAACTCGTTTGTTGACGATGACTCCCAAAGCATGAGCAGTAACATTGAAAACTCGGCCAGTTTTACCATGGTAATCTTTATATGGCATACCCTTTTGAACAGCGCCATTGCCTTTAATGTCAACAATATCTCCCACCTTGTAAGTTTTCATGTACGTGGAGAGAGGAATTGTTCCCCTTTTCCGAAATTTACGAGAGAATAAATCTCTCGTACCTCTACGATAACCTTTAGAGTTCGTCATTTTTTATCAACCTGCAATTAGTGAAACATGATAAGAATATTAAATATTGATACTTTAAAATATTTATATATTTTATGTATTAATATTATTCTTCTAATATGTTAGTTGCTCAAAATATTATTTCATAATATTCCCCAGTCTGTAAATTTATATCTATACGTATACATTAAACAAGTTATCTTTGTTTATAATCAAATATATTTAATTTTGTCAGCATAAATATTTATTCTTGAGTTACTACTTAAATGATTAAAAGGTATGATCCATATCATATATGATTTTAAATAAACAATATTCACATACATTTTTAAAATGTTATATTAAGGCTATTAGTATATTAACTGAAATTTAAATATGTAATTTATTAAATATCATCTATATATACTACAGAACATAAATATTTAATACATAAATAAAAAAATTTATCAAAATTTAAATATTCTAAAAAAAAAGTATTAAATTCTTTATAGTAACACATAAAATAACTGATTAATTTTAAAGAAATAATTATAATCAATTATTATGATTTATTATGAATATATTATATCTTGAATTTGAATATTAATAATTATTTAAGAAAAATGTTTTTTTTTAACTTTGAATTTAAATGTTAAAACTTAACCTGTAATTATTAAAATTAAGGCATTTTTTATTTGGTATAAAACAACGTTCTATAATTGTTAATTTAACTATATTATCTACACGTCTGAAAAGTGAATTCACATTACCATGTCTCATAACCCTAAAGCTACTATAATGCCCCAGTATTATAAATGGAAATTAAAAATACAATTTCGTACATAATTTATTTTCGCAAAAGCATTACGCAAATGATAAAAGTATCTCTATAAATTTATATACAAAAATGTACTTGTAATATATGCAATATGCATTTCACGTAGCATCTTTTTACTGACACGTGCTGTTACAAACTATTCAAATGGAAGGTGAATCTAAATTATTATTTTGTACATATTTAAATAAATTGTTAATATTAGAGAATGTCGCAAAATTTGCATAGTATATTATAATAAAAAAATTACTACATTATTTCTCATAAAAATATAAAATATAACAGTAGCATACCTTTTTCTCACGAAGTTAAGGAGAAGAGAAAAATGGTGGATAAATCGAAACAGACTGTGAATGCTTTGAACATGAACTATAAATTATGATAGATGTCAGTCTCATAGTCCGTCGCTCATGTATGTTAAAACATAGTTAACTGTTTTAGTTTATTTCCGTTTTGCATGAAAATTTAAAATAATATATAAAATAATTAATTAATTGATTGCATTATTAAATTAAATACTAAATTTATTAATAAAGCAATTCTAATTAAAATAATTACTTATATATTCTAATTAATATAATATATATAAAAAAGGCTTTTTTATCAAAATACTTAACATACGCTTTATTTACTTTTTTACTATACTAAATATTCTTGAATCAGTATTTTCTGTTTATTTAAAAAGTAATGTGTAGTTGAAATTATAATAAATCAAAAATACCAAATTATACATTGTAAATCTTTGTTTATATAATTAAGTTTGTATTTATATTATTGCAATTTATGATAATAAGGTTTTCATTTAAAAATAAATTATTATTTATTTAAAAATAAAATAATTATACTCTTCTAGAAATGAAACGTTACAAATTTCTTGCAATTTATTAATATCTATTTTTGGACATTTAAGGGGTTTCTTTCGTTTTACTGGAACGTCCTTAGGGTTTTTACAATATATTTATTATATATTTATTATATCAATATTATATATATATTCATGCGATTTTCTTATTTAGGGAGATGATTTTTATATAAAAAATTTAAATATTTAAACAAAAATTTTACCGGGAATACACAATTCATTTTTCTACCACCTCGAACATTTTTTAGTTTGATTTCTCATAAAAAAATCCTTTGTAAATTGTAATTAGCGATATTTTATGGCCATATAAACTGTAACGTTTTGTGCCAGAAAAAGAAAAAACAAGATTAACGATATTTTAAGTATTAAAATTCGAAAATGAACAAAATTTGCTTCTTTATAAAATTCAGCTAAGTTACAAGTATTTGCATCGATTTTTTGATGATAAGAAATTATTTTTATAGAATAAGTTTAAATTTTCAAATAAAATTCTTAACGTAGTAAGTCCACTTGTTTTTTTATCACATGTAGAAAACAAGTCTATTAACAATTTTAATATTAAACTAAATTGATTTTCTTTACATCAAATATATTCTACAAAAATGAAAAAATGTCTTTTTTTAAATTGTTTAAAATCGTAAAGTGGCTACATAACGTTTCTCTGATATAAATTCTTACAAGTCGTAAATGAACTATTTCTTACTATAATTGTAGTAAATAGCAAAGAATAGTTGCGTATGTAATACTTCTTATTTAAATCGAATGGGATAATTTTCAAACACTGAAAAAAATAATATTATAAATTTTACCTAACTAGATAGAAAAATGAGCAAAAATGTAAATGAACATTAGACAATATCATGGTATTTACCAATTATTTGAAATATTTTTAAAATTTTCTGACCGTAATTTATCATATTATTTACATTTTTGCCTATTTTTCCTAATTTTATTATTTAGTTTGGTAAACTTTATAAGATTATTTTTTTCAGTGAACAATATTAGTTTTGAAACAATACTAATATAATTCTGTTGTGAGGGAATCACACACATGATGAGAAAGGTAACATCAGCACACAATGGAGAGGTGAGTAAAACTAAATCAATGGCGTTCATTACTTGGATGGGTGAACATTCTATTAAAACTATTTTATAAGATAATAATAGATTTTTTTACATGCGGATTTTACTATATAGTTATACAACATTATAATACTAATTAATTAAGCTTATCTTAATTGTTATAAATCATAAACGAACTATTTTCATGGAATCTTAACGCTATTTAAAACTATTTGTATATTATTTAAATTGTTTCATATGAATTTTCGTTGCTGGGTGATACTATATTGTGATATTAATGGACTATATAGTCTATATGTATTAAATAAAGAAAATATAAATATATAATAACAGTATGTGTTAATAAAGAGAACTACTAGCTCAGTGTAGAAACTAGCCGCTCTAACTACAGGGGTGTATGTGCATAATTGTGTATAAATTTGTTGTTGAGGTGCGTTAAAGAGTTAATTCAATACTATTTGATTGAACCACGAATAGTAAATATATACACTAAATTTATATAAGAGATATAAATTTCTTAAAATTAAAATACATCAAAAAAAAACTTATAACAATATGAAAAATTATATTTCATCAATATTTTCAATATTTACATAATAATATAATAT
>JABFQC010005350.1:0-11719 GCA_022817085.1 Psilanteris sp. ZL-2020 | reverse complement strand
GGTACTTTGTATCCCCCCCCCCCTCAATGAATTTAAATACCACGAGCTTATACTGTTAAACCATCGAAAATTTGGACTTGAAATATACTGAAGTGAAATGGTTGTTAACTGGTGATTATAATCTTCCAAACATTGGATGGAAAAGAGACATTTATTCTAGTTATGTTAAATATACAAATTCAACAAGTATGAGAGTGAGGATGGTATCCCAAAGACTGTGTGATTCTATTTGATCAAAATTTCCATGCTGGTATAGCAGCGAATTTAAAAATGCAATAATCTTAAAGAAGCAGGCTCAAATCGACTACAAGAAATATAAAAGTGCAGAAAATTATACTAAATTTTGCAATTTGAGGAGATGTAGATATTTATGTAGACGAGATTTTAAATATAAAATGAGAAAATTGAAAAATCAATTCGATCTAATATATAATATTTTTTATAGAAATATGTGAATTCTTACAGCTCTCAGAAAGGACTCCCCAAATTGATGTATATGTATATCAAATGGTAGTGAAATTGTAAATGAATTTGCTAATTACTTTAAATCTTTTTACACATTACCAACCCATATCTATAATGGTGAATAACAATTGGTCGGGGAAACATCATTGATATTATCTAGAGTAAAGATAACAGTAACTGATATATTTAAATTGATAAATAATCTCGATAATAGAAAAAATGCGGGATCTGACGGTATTCCACCAATTATTATTAAACATTGTAAATATGTATTTACATACCTTCTTAATCTTTTATATAATAAATCGTTGTCTGAAGGCAGATATCCTGATTGCTGGAAATCTGCATTTATAACTCCTATACATAAATCTGGTGATAAGCATTTTATTCAAAATTATGAACAAATATCATTAATGAGTATAATTCCTAAATTACTTGAAGCTATTATTGTCAAGAAAATTAAACCTCTGAACTCAATCTGACAATTAGAAATAGAATACAAATTGTTGAATATAAATCCTTTCTGTCTGAGGTAACAGAAGTGTATTCTGGAGTGTCTCAAGGATCACACTTGAGGCCACTTCTTTTCAATATATTCATAAACGATATAGTTGACATGTTATTGGATGTGGAACATCTGCTTTTTGCAGATGATTTGAAAATTTTTTGAAAAATAGAAACCAATAATAATGATATTATTTTATTACAAAAATCCTTGGATAACTTAAGTAAATGGTGTACTGATAATGATTTATATTTAAATATAGAAAAATGTAAGTGCATGTTTTTTCAAAATCAAAAAATAAAAACATATCTACTTATATTTATACATTAAATGATGAAATAGTTACGAGAGTGTATTCTATTAAAGTTCTAGGTGTTATATTCGGAGATAAATTGAATTTTAATTTATATGTGGATTTCTGTATTAATAGATCTAATCAACTACTAGGCTTTTTGAGAAGAACTTGTACAAATTTTAAATCGAGTGTAACTATGATAGTTCTATACCTGAGATTAATTAAACCCATTGTGATGTACTGTAGTATTATTTGGTCGCCTTATATACAATTTAATATAAATAGGATAGAGACTATTCAATATAAATTGTTGAGAATAATGTCTTAAACTAAATTTGAATGATCCGTACCTAAATCACAACTATAAACAAATTTTCTCTACTTTAAATATTTCTACATTAAAGTCCTCTAGAATGGCATCTGATTTTAAATTTATTTGTAAACCTTGTAATAACATGATTGACTGTCCTGATTTGTTGAATATGTTAAACTTCCGAGTTCCTGTGAGAAATTCTAGACTACGCGATACATTTAAATTAATACTTTTCGACAAATCATTAAATGAAGGTATTACGCCTACGATATGGAAATCATCATTTATAACACCCATTTTTAAAAAAGATAATAAACATGATATTAAAAACTATAGACCAATAACTGTTTTAAATATCATACCAAAAATTTTTGAATCTATAATAGCCATGAAATTTAAACCATTGATTCTACCTTATCTATCACCCCAACAGCATGGTTTTATGAAAGGTCGTAGTATTGAATCTAACTTAACCACTTACTCACAGTACATTTTCGAGTCATTAAATCGTGATAAAGCTGTTAAAAACATTTATATGGATTTTTCAAGGGCGTTCGATAGTGTTGATCACTTTTTGCTCAAGACAAAACTATTTGATATGGAGATTGTGGGTAAATTGCATCAATGGTTTTGTAACTACTTATCTGAAAGAACTCAATTTGTGAAATATAATGGAATAATCTCAAATCAAATCGTTGTTAACTCTGGTGTCCCTCAAAGTTCCCATTTAGGACCAATTCTTTTTAACATTTTCATTAAGGACATTATTGACTGTTGTAGTCACATCGAATCGTTACTTTTTGCAGGCGATTTGAAAATCTATAAATCAATTGATTCTAACAACGATGTTGACTTGATCAAAAAGCTCTTCTTAAAATAAATGAATGGTGTCTCAAAAATAACCTTAGATTGAATCCTGATAAATGTACTCATATTACTTTTTCTAGATCTAAAATTTTATCTGATAATATATTTACATTAAATGAAAAGATAATTCCAAAGGCTAATATTGTTATTGATCTAGGTATACTTTTTGATGTTGAGATGAATTTCAATGGACATATTTACAAGATTGTTAGTAAATCATTACAAAAATTAGGCTTAGTGAGGCGAACGTGTTATAATTTTAGTAAATTAGTACTATTCGATCGCTATATTTATCTTTGGTTCGCCTGTTATTGTTATATGGTTCAATTATATGGTCACCTTTTACATAATGTGAGAAAAATTGAATCGTTTCAACCTAGATTCTTTAGAATGATTACTTTTAAATTAAATTTACCTGATCCTTACATTATCATAATTATTCAATAATTTCTTGAATGACTAATATACCTAATCTTAAATCTCTGAGAACTGGTAATAACTTGAAATTTATTCATGATCTCTGTAATAATAAATATAATTCTCACTCATTGATTGCAATGCTAGATTTCAAAATACCAATTACAGATTTTCGTAATAAAAAAGTTTTTGCAATGAAAAAATATAAGTACAACTATATTGCCAATAACACCACGTCTCGTTGTATGAGGACTGTAAATACTTTTGATATCGATCTACATGCAATGTCAAGTTTAGATTTAAAAAGGTTAATTTAAAAAAATATTCTTAAATTTGACTAGTGCCGTTGATAAAATGTTCTGTTTGATTAGAAAAATGTAGATTTAAATTTAAATTTAAAATATAAATTTATAAAAGAGAAAAGAAATATTTATGTCATTATTCTTGATTATTGGAAGATCATATAAAATCGATAATTGTATAAGCGATGATTATTCATATATTTTATTTAGGTTAAATTGATATATTGTATATAGTAAATATTGATGGTGTAACTAATTGAATATGTTTAATTATTATTGTAAAATTGGACATATAGTCCGTATTAAAATTTAATAAATAAATAAATATACTATTAAAAACTTTAGCCTGCTTCCGTGAGTCTTAATTGAATTTACCAAAACATATTAAAAAAGCAATATTTTGCTCAGTAAACGAATCGTTTTTGCACACTATTGAATTATTGAATAATCACATGACTACTCATAGTGAAAAGATATAGGTGACGCGTTGCGCATCACAATGTATTGAAGGAGGGGTATAGCCAACAAACTGCTTACCCTAAATGGAATATTTCCGGAAATACCTTAAAATTTTAAAGATACAATTTTCGCTGTATCTCACAAATGAAGAACTCTCAACATCACTTTGAAAATTTACTATAATATTCTCCAGATAATACAGAATCAATTTAGAGAAATTTTTTTTTTTTTATTTTTTACACTTATATACCCCCTTAACACGGTCAAATTACGGTAATTTTTTCTTAGGAATCCGCATCAGCAATAAAAAATTGTGGTTCTTATTTCAGATTTTAAAGTTGCCCTTGAATTAAGTTTCATATTAAAAATGAAAGAAATTAATTTTATAATATTCATACTTGTAAGCAATGTATGCAGATATATAATTTGTTAATGTTTAATGAGAATTTCAATTTATTCAGAAGACGTTTTTGGAAAAACCCGACGTCGGAAACTATGTTGGAAATTACGTAGGATTTGGCGAGGGACATGACGTAGGAAATATTTGTAAATATATATTTTTAAAAAAAATCCGAGATTCAATAATACTATATTATGTACCAAGGGAGCTAAGCAAACGATAACCCAATAGTGTAATGTGTGGGTTGCCAACTTCATACGAGTGGTAATCGTAATACATAAACAATTTATGAAAGGGACTTCCCACTTTCTCCCAACACTTTATTAAAAGTGAAAGAAAATCAAATACACAAGTATATATTTAACTTATTTAATTAACTATTACAATTTACATCAAATCGTGTCCCCAAAATTAGTCCCGGAATCCGGCTCAAAATTTTAATCCGTAAAAACAATTTGATATCTGATTAGGATCTGACTACTTTATATCTTATATTAATATATAAATATTTAAGTTAATATTGTTTTAAATTTGACGGAAAAAACATTAACTTTATTTGTATTTTTATTTGTTAAGCTAAAATTGCATCTGATTCCATTAATCCATTTTGTTTCTTATTAACCAAGGTAGAAAATTTTTGCTTTAGTTGATAAGGAGCCTTTTTCTCCAGTAGGTTCTCGCAGAACCGGTATCAATCAAACCTCTTTGATACCATGTATTTTGACGTAAAAATACAACCTGAGGTCGAGATTTTGTGAAAATCGTGCGCATTTCACCATTGTACATTGCTCCATTACTTTCTGGGGTTTTTGTTTCCCCGGAAGAGTTACACTTACCCCGTGTGTGTCCTCCTTTATTCGTTTCCCTATTCATATCTGTCGCATCTCTTGTAGATATCTTCCGAGACCTAGGTAACCACATCCGGAACAAAATCCCTTAGGTGATTATAGACATCGGGTATGCACGTGACCCAATCCTTTGCAATTTCGACAACCTGGGTGAGGTCTTCCTGCCGCGGGAGATAACAGCTTAACTGGCAATTGGTTTTGCGTTACCAAAGGCATCGGTTGCCTATTCTCCATTAAGTGATGCAATTTTTGAATACGCGGTGAGGGTATTGGGGTCTCGAATTTCGTTTGTTTTTGAGAATTGAGATGCGCTACCTCTTTTCTTAATTTCTCTACTCGTTTGTCGCTCATTTACCGAGACTTTTTTCTTTGGACTCGGTTGGAATTTAAGGGGACTAAAAGCTTGTGTAGTGTATGACTCCGTTACCGGCGTTTCTCGCATCGCTAAAGGGGGTATTCGGGCAGGCGAGATCGAGTTTGCGGGGTCTCTTCAGATTTCCTCTTTTCCAACTGGTCTGATTTGACCAGAACTTTCCCTTGCCTCATCTGTAGTCCAGATAAGGTTAGTGTCTCACTCGTCCTACTAGCCCGATGGGCAATAGTTCCATCTGCTCGTCTAGGTCCGTAATCTTCTCCAGTAGCGTCTTGATGTTCGTCGTAAAAGTATTTGTGATTTAAAAAAATATATACTGGATTTATTGTAAATTAATAGTACAAAAATTATATTGAATAATTTATAAAACTTATAAGAACTTTTATTTTACTTTCATATCATCGTGCCATCAGTATTATAAATAACAGTAATTTAGCTTTAAATACAAACTGAAACAGCATTAGCGTATAACAGTGAATTGACATTGCCTTTTAATACTGCATCACATGATTGCAAATATTAAACCTACACCCTAAATGATAATTTTCTATTTTCTCTCTCCATCGTTGGTTTATTGATCGGGGTTCTTTCCCCTAATCAGGTATTTTATTCCCCTGCTGCCCTTTATACCTAGTGAGCTACTTCCCTATCCGCCACCTGGGGACGCGCCATGTAAGAGTTCCAAACTCCTAAAACGATAGTATGTGTGTATGAATGTTGCAGCAACGTTGCTGCGACATTTATATGCAATGATTATTCTACGAAGATTAATTTAAATATTTAAAAACAGTATTACATAAAAATAAAGATTTATTGTTAATTATATAAAGAAAAATAATTATTAACTGTTTTCTTTTAATTTTATAGTTTAATTTTTGTTGCAATTTTCCTTTAACGTTCTTTTTGCAACGTTCTCGCAACGTTGCTGTAACGTTGAGCCTTCCTTTCCACATCCGAAGTACAGTTTCCCTCTATCCGGTCCTTTAAAATTATTGGCCGGGTGGCCATTCTCCCAGCATCTAAAGCACTTCGACAGCGTGGTCTTCAGTCGGATGCGTGTCACCATCTGGAATAATACAATGAGTCCATCTACCTTTCCCAGATGAATCCCAATGGTGTTGCCACAGTCTCGCGGACACCTTTCGTTCTTCACATTTGACAGTTTTTCCGTCAGTTTGTGATGAACTTGCCAATCTATCGTTAATAGGCCTGCGTTCATCTGCGAGAATATCAATAGGAAACATTCCGCTGATAACGCAGGCAGCTTCGCACGACACCATTCGGTATGTGTTGATCATAGTGGAAAAACAGGTGACGCATTACGCATCTAGGGGTGGGAGAACATTGGTTTAACCAATCAGAAATTACCTTTAACCAATCAGAAATAAGTTTGGTCGCACATAGTAGAATGAGAACTTAGCAGCATAATTATTATTTATTGTATAATATATAATTATATAAGAAGTAAAATGTTTTAAAAATATTTTAATATTATAAATAAACTTAAAGTGTTTCAATTGTCACTCGACAATACTGCCGTCACAAATTACAATAATAACACACGCAAACTATGTTTAGCTAAATTTTGATTGGTTTGCACTGCGCAACATATTAAATGTGTCACCTATGTATTTCCACTATGGTGCTGATTATCCTCAGGGTACTCCTATGGTATATTGACATCAATCGTCTATCGTAGGCCTTTGTGGACATGGCCTCCGACCAAATTGGAACTGCATACAGGAGTATTAAGCTGACTACACTAGATATTATTTTACGACGACTTTACGTAGGTCCACCCATATTTCGCATATTGCAAGTTAGCATCGTCACGACGAAGTCCGCCTTCCCAAGTACTCATCAAATTTCAGTCGCGTATCAATCCATCTCAAGTATGGCTTCGATATAATAATCTCTAAGGGTAACAGTCTCTAATTGCTTCCTGCTTGTAATCGGGACAGTGTCGATTTTACGTTCAACTAAACTATGGCTGACTGTGTTTAGCTATCGTATAATACTAACGATAGAGGAATTTGCTACAGTTGAACATCCTCGAGATGTTCATCTGTCACAACACTTGCGATGTCATCAGCAAAGCCAATGGTTTCAGCTCCAAGCAGTAGTTTGAGCCTCAGCACTGTGTCGTACATAATATTCCATAGGAGTGGTCAGAGTACTGATCCTTGTGGAACGCCACATGTTACCTTGAAACTCCTTGTTCCTTTATCCGTGTCATACATTAAGTAATGGTCCTTGAAGTAGTGAAGGATGATCGCTACCATGTATGTTGAGACCCTCAGCAGTTTTAGTGCATTAAAAATGTAGCTACATCGTACTAAGTTGAATGCGTTCTTTGGAGGTTTTTTTTTGTAGATTTTCAAAAAGGCATCCGGTCGAAAATTAATATCTGTCTTCACAGCGGTGTTTGGTATTCTATCGGGTCCTGAAGCACTACCCGATTGGAAATTTCTCTAGTAAATGAACAGTTTTTACAAGGACCTTGCTATATATTGACTAGTTTTAACTATTTAGAAAAACTAACAGATTTCTTACAAGTTAATCACTATTTTCACCAAACAATATAAATTTATAAAATTGCTATTAACACTAAGCAATAACACTTTGCTTAGTGCCAATAACACTAAGCAAAGCCGTAATAGTTAAAACTGAAGATTATTATTTCTTTTTTTCATTTACTAACTGTTATAGTTAGTATAAGTTTAGTTTAGTTAGTATAATAGTTCAACTGGCCATTTACTTGTAATGATCTGCGTTACATTACTGGAGACAAACTAGATAGTTTAACTTGTAAGATACTTGTATTAAAAATGATACGAATTTCTACTCGGGTACTATCTCGAATTCTCTTTTTAGCATTCCAGAGTTTTTCCTGGCATATAGGTTTTATTTCTTCACGGTCCGTATGGTGTACCGTAAGGAAGATTAATTCTGTTTGTCTAGGTAAGAGAGTCCTCCAGTAGTTTAGAGTATCTCAGGCTTTTCATTCTGAACTTCTTCAGTTTAGCTGTCACCATCTTGTATGGCTCACCCCAAGTATCCTCGTCGACTTCTTTGCACAATTCCATCGAGAAACAACGTTTTGCAGACTTAATAGCTTTTCCAAGAGCCATTCGCTCATGATGGTATTGATTTCTCAGCTCCTTATATTCACGCTGGCCTCGTGCGCGCATACAACAACGTCGACTGTAAATACATTTTCTGCGTTGTGCAACAATATGATATTCCCATAGTGGAAATATATAGGTGAAGCACTGCGCACGATGATGTCACGAAATCTTTCAACCAATAAAAATTACGACTCAAAAGCCATTGATAGCGCCATATTCAAACAGCGATAGTTATTTAATGTATTAACAATAAGCAATATAATATAAATATAAATCTTAACATTTAATTCATTTGAGAAAGTATAGAAAATTAAATACAAATATTTAAAGAAAATGTTTATAACTATTCACTATTATAATAACTATTTTTTAAAATGTAAAAACAGTTTAGAGTAGATAGCAACAAATAAAGTTTAATTTAAACTTAATTTAATTTAATTAAATAGTAATTTAAAGTTTACGTCGTCGTTCTCTAGATGGAAGCGTCGCACAATGTTCTGATGATATCCATGAGTTGACCAACCATATTATTTTGCAAGCCATCTCTGATCGTAAGGTCTTCCAGTTTAGTGCAGCACAGCTCCTTATCGAATGAGTTTATGTCATTTACATTTTTGAGCCTGTGTTGTCTCACAGAACCTGACCCTTTCGGCAGTAGTTATGAAAATAGCTTGATGGTCGCTATTTGTGTATAAATCGGACACATTCCACGTCAGACCGGCACAAAACATACAGTCACTCGTAAAGATCAGATATACAATAGAACTGGCATTCCCTTTAATAAAGGTGGATTTGTTACCCCAGTTAGCCCAAACCACCTTTAACATTTCAAGCTGATCAAGTAGTGTCTCTCCTTTTCCATTTATCCTGTAGCTTCCCCATCTCGTTTTCTATGCACTGCAATCGCCTGCTATAATCAGTAGCTTCCATCCCATTGCGTCGGGCACCAGTCGGTCCAACATTTCTTCGAACTATTCTAGTTAGTCATTGGAAGGGGCGTAAATACTATAGATATATACGCCACCAACCCTGGCCCAGGTGAAACTATTCTACGGATATGTCGGAGACGACTGTATTTGTCGTTGTCTAGTTATCCAGATTCCTGATTTGCCAGAAACGTCTGAGTGTCTGAGAGATCTTGCAGATCTTTGTATTGGTTGTCAGATCATCTAGGTCCTTCAAAACAATTCCAGATTTCTCTATCAATCAGCCCTGTGACATTGATGAACTGAAGCATGTAAAAAGTTGAACAAGTGCTAAACGGCTGATGTGCATCCTTTTTATTCATCTCTAGTAGAAAGTCACCGGATGCTGTTTTCCGCACCTTTAGAACATCATTTCCAGGGACTCATCGGTACACATGCTGCGCAGAATGTCCCCGTACGTCGGAACGGCCTTTGTTTTCACCCCTAAAGTGTCCGGCCGTGATGGCCTTAGGCGTGGTGGTTTTTCATCTTCCTGTTTCCATTCAGTCTTTCATTCAGTCTGTATCCATTCAGTCTTTGGTGGTTCAATTACATCGGTCCGGTTATGGAAAAGGGTCGGTATCTTAGCAGTGTTGTTCTCTACTAGTTTCTTAGCGTTGGCCCTTTTCTTTGAGCTGTTTCTCCTTTGCGGGGGACTCCGTTGGTTTCCTCATTTTAAACTGTCCCGACATGGTCAGAACATTGCTAGGCCGCTTCTGTAAGCCAGGTGAAGTTTGAGTCCCACTCGTCCTACAAGATGGCCGTGCAATAGTTGGCAACCCTATCTGCTCAACAAGATGCGTTATTTTCTCTATTTTCACCTTGATATTCGTAGCAAAATATTTAATCTCTTTGTTACGTTGTGTTTGGGTTTGGCATACTCGTAAAGTTTGTCAAACTTTTGACACAACGCATCCCACAGATCTTGTCTCTTCAACATGTTCTCTTCTCGCTTTTTTATCTGCAAAGCAGCTTCTGCTATTGTGTCAAGTGGTCCACCACCTTACCACTATCCGCTACCAAGGATTGCGCCATGTATGGTTCCAGACTCCTAACACGGAAGACTCCTCAGATGTATGTGTATGAGTGTTATCTAATAAAACCCTACTTTCGACTCCACGACCACCCGCGGAACCTATGAGGAACCTATATATAGCTATGCTAGCTCTATTTCAGCTCATATTCCACTTTTTGCGCCTATTTTCTACAATATGACCCAACCGCTTCAAAATTTTCGCAGCATAATTAGCTACAGCTAGAAAAGCGTCGGATGATAACAACATTAATTGCGTAGTGTTTTCTGTAGTGAATGTCTGATGGAGAGCAGCAGAAAATTCCCTCCAAACGTCCTCGAAGCGTGAGCAAACATAAAATATGTGCTCCACGTTCTCCGACACATCTGGACAAGTTGGGCAGAAGCAGTGATGCCGTTTCCACTAGCGGCACGAAAATCCCTCAACTCCCACCATGACATATTTACAATGTATTTAAATGTTCAGAAAGCTATGGTGGGGGTAGAGGGATTTCCGTGCCACTAGTGGAAACGACATCACTGGGCAGAAGGGATTATCATCCTAGCCGTACCGAGGTTGGTATTCCTTGTAGCAGCCGCAGCCAGTTAGTAGTTGAGTCAGGTCTACTGCTCCATGTTTCTTCTCAGTCCAGATTTTAAGGTGCGGAATTAGTCGGTGGGTCCACCTACCATCTAACGACGTGTCCCATCTATCATTGTCCGAGATATTCTAACCTCTCTTCTGTCTTCTACGTCTGAGTATGCTGGTGTCTACGGATATTCCTGCCTTTGATGCTACATTTCGTACTCCATCTGGTCCAGGAGTTTTCTTCTCTGTCTAACGCACTGTTAAACGCTAACCTCAATACTCAAATGTAATACCACCCCGAGAACTTTGAAAGTATTTATTTTATTTCCACGTGGTCATTAATTTATGTAAAAAAAATATATATCTTCTCATTTTAATAACCAATTTTAATCAAATAAAAAAAAGGCTTTGTTATTTTGATTCTCTTTTAATTTTAATTAATTGAATCATATATTATTTGTGAAAGTAATTTTATATAAAATTTTAATTCATAGATTTTCTTAATATAAATTATTATTTTAACAAATTTCATTTCTTCTCATTTATTTGAAAATTTTATCTTATCATTATTTTCGCATATTTAAATTTTAACAAGTTGATTATTAGTTACATCACTTGTATTGTATAATAATTTTGTTTGTGATATTTTATATATATGCGATATTATTGCGTTCCGTATTATTGATAATAATAACTATCACTTTTTTGTTATAAAATAATATAAACACGTGCTAAATATTATCGTTTTATATAAAAAAAATAAAAAATTACATTTTTTACT
>JABFQC010005349.1:0-11721 GCA_022817085.1 Psilanteris sp. ZL-2020 | reverse complement strand
AAAATTACTGTGCCAAAACAATAAATGTGCACGATGGGCATCAACATAAACAAAGTATTCCTAAATATTGTAAACATTGCATCGATTTCCCTATATGTTTTACTGTGCTATAAATGTAATTTTTCTTAGTTGACACTCATCGTACACAATTATTGTTTTAGCACAGTAATTTTTAATGGAAATTTTTCTCAGTGTATATGACTTTAAAATTGAAATGATTTAAGGGCTTATGAATGCTGAAATAGTGAAGAAGTAGCTGATATTAATGTATTATAGAGTAAAATAAATTAAATCATTGTTTGTAAACATGTTTGTCTTTTTTTAATTTTTTAACCTTGTCATTTATTAATATCCTTTAAGGTTATTTTAAGAAATAACAATTGCATTTGTATTAGAATATTTTTTGATTGTACTGCATAATTAGTAAAATTAATTTATATACTAAATAAATTTATAGACAAATTATGTAATAATTTTTTAATCCATTTATAATTTTAAATATTTGTTATTAATAAATATTAAATAACGGATACTGTTATCGAATAGTTATATTCAAATTGAAAACAATACATTTAAACGAGCTGAAAGGGCGGATGCAAACCTAGTAGAAATTTGTCTAGTATCTTGTGAGTTACTAGAGAATTTGTATATAAAATTTCTAGTAACTCGCGAGTTACTTGAGAAATTTCTACTTGGGAAGTGTGTTCCATCTAAAAGAAATGACAATTAAAAGTATAGATGGTTTTTAAAACTCTTTTAATATATAATTGTTATAATATGCAGATTTGAATTATACAAGAACCTAGTATGAGAATACTTTTTTCGTTAAATACAGTAAAATAAATTGTAACCAACATTGTACTTTTTATTTATTAAATTTTATACAATATTATATTTCTGAAGACATTACAACGCAATATATTTAACTAAAATGCGATTAAATTTTGATAGAGATAATGATTACTTAGAAATAGATCATTAACATTTTAAACAGTTATTGTAATAGTATCGTATTTAATTTTTAATTTGTTTAAATATTAAAAATTACACGTCATATGCTAATCAAAGGAATTTAAATTATAAAAGTTACATTTTATTAAAAAGCAAGTATCAATTAATTATACTTTTGTGTATTTGTATTTTATATTACTACCTATATATTATTACGAATTTGTAGGAAGTCGAAATATGTCAAATATCATTTATTTAAAAGGGGTTTCAAATAATTGTCAATTTATTAATTGATTATAATTTTATCAATTTATGATTGTTGTCCATTATAAGTCTCAGGTCATGTTATGTTATTTTAAAATATAGAACTGAAAAATGTTTTGATTATAAATAAATACGTTTATATATAAGATTCTATTTTTCGTTAATCGATTTTTATATTAAAAATATTAATGATACATTATATAACGGTAAAATTGATTCAGAGTATTATGTTTGTAAAACATAATAAAAGGTTTATTAATCAACTAATCATTTGTTTTGAATTATTATTAGTATTAATTTTAATTTATAATACTTATGTTGTTTATGCAATACTTTTTGTAATACTGCATTAAATTATAAACATTCAATTTTCGTTATAAATAATTTTAAATAGGTTTGATAAAAAAAAGTGTAAATTAAAATATTAAATAATTTTTTGTATTCAAATAAATAAAATCAAGGTGATATAAATGCTGTTTTTATGCATGATACAGATTTGTCAAAACAATGTTTTAATGAAAGTTTAATATATTTGAAAAAACTTTAATCATATAAAGATTTATATTTAAGTAAATATCAAATAATAGTTCTCTCTGAAAAGTTTATACATATAACGTTTTTAAACAATTTTGATAACAGTTTGAAAATTCGTAGTCAGTAAGTACCAATTAATCTAAGTACATTTTGTTTTAAATTTATTATATATAGCAATTTGTTATTACATGAAAAAGGTTAATCGAAAATTAGTCAGTAAGGACACAGTATATAATATATATTTTCTAATTTATGGCTATTAATAAATATAAACTAATTTTTCTAAGAGTTTTTGAAGATTATAATTTTGAGCTATACAGTAACATATACGTAGATATATATACACGTTATTGGATTTTTTATTGGATTTTAATTTTAAAATTGGATATTTTAATAATGTGAAATAAATTAGGATAATAAGTTGACCTAACAATTAGGAGAATGATTTTATTTATATATTTAATAGCTATATTAAATATAAACTAATAAAGTTAAACTACATTATATTAAACGAAATATTTTGTGGTTACGAAGTGAGATTAATAATATAATCTATCATTGAACAAACTAATTTTTAATATATTAAAGCACATAAATACATTGTTTACAACAATTAATGAATTTAAACATTTAATATTTTATATACAATTCTACAGTTATAAATGTATTTTTTAAATCAAATTTTTTTTTATTATATTTGTATATTGTATGCTCTAAACTATGATTTACGTATGTAATTAATGTTATGTGAGTATTCAATTTTTAAAAGAAGATTTTTAGTATATATTTATTTGTAAACAATTCAATTTATACATATAATTGTTACTGATATTTGAATATACAATATTTTAATAACTAACACCTAATTAATAATTACCGATTGTTGATTTATGATACTATGTTTTATCAACTGTCGATTAGATTCAAATTTATCCATCTATCATTTTGACATATTTATAAATCTTTGCTGTTTGAAGTTTTAAAATTAATAAAGAATATAATAAAGAGTACAATAAAAAGTTAAATAAATTAATTAGAATATAATAATAAAAAATTAAAAAACTTAATGTTCAAAATTACAATATAACACTGAAATTTAGGGGAAAAAAGATATGCCGAGTTCTTGCAGAATTAATATAATTATCTTTGAAAGAAATGTATATAAACGTTTTCCTTCAGATATTAAATATTAGGAGAACAATTTTCTTCTCACTTTTAGACATAGTAATTCCTGAGTATGACTCGCGAGGTTACCTCCGCAACAAAATTTTGACAAATTCTGGTTACCAGAGCCGTAATGAGTGTGCCTAAAAGTGGTAGGACTTAAATTATCATAAAAATGTTGCAGGTGGTAATTTTGAATACTAAGCATCATGGCATTAGGGTAAAATGTAGTCAAACCAAACGACGTAGTTCGATTTTTTAATACCATATTCAATGTTCTTCCAATGTACACTCAGAAAAATTAAACTTAGAAAAGTGCTGTTTATAACACTAATTTAGCGACATTAAAACAAAATCCTAAAAATTACTGTTTATAATAGCATTATACTAAAAGATAGAAGTAAAATTTGTTATGAAAAACTGTATTTTTACAAGGAAAAACAGTAATTTTTAGGTTTTTACTTTAATGTCTCCAAATTAGTATTATAAACAGCAATTTTCTACGTTTAATTTTTCTGAGTGTACAAACCAGTATTATTTTTGAATACATAATTGCCACATTTCCGATACCATGTTTTGCTATTATATTTATTATATGTATTAGACGTGATTTTTACAAAATCAAACCTATATTCCAGATTGTGATCTAATTTAATAATCATTATCTTCGATTGACATCCATTAGATAAGTAACACATTTTTATGATTTTTTTAATATCCGAGGAGAACTTATTTCTTTCATTAATGGATTTTTAATTTCAGAGGAAGTGGTCTAAGCCCTTAAAATAATATTATTCTAAAATAAAGGATGAGTGAATACTTTGTTGAAAGCAGACGTTCAAAAAAATAAACAGAGGGACAACTCGATGGTAATTTCGAGCATCTACTTTCAAGAAAAATATTCGAAGTATTCATTATTGTGTATATAATTAAATTTTGTGTACACATTAATATCAACCAAATTAATTATTAAGAAATTTTTTAAATATAAAGTATATATTAGTTATAATATGTTATTAAACAATAATAACAATCATAATACTTTCTAGGATCTAGAATAATTTTACATTATTATAATTTAAAATAGCTCTTAATTGTGAAAATGTAGTACAATATTTTTTCCCTGTGTATAAAACATTTTTTGTTAACAGTCACCCATCAAAGATATGACCACTGCCAACGCTACTTCACTCGAATCAACTGCATGTGGTTAAAGATCGGTTTCCGATGGTCATGCCAGAGGTGATTGCTGGTGGCTTGCTAACAACATATAGGTACAAAATTTTGATTTTATAAATTTTGAATTATGAGAACGATTTTGGATAAACATTTTTCCGGCATTTTATACACGGAAAAAATGTTCACGTTTATTTAATATTTAGAACAATGTTCATACTTTTATTTAGAAATAAGAACTTTATGGTGTTAAAATAACATCTATAAATGTGGAATCCAAACGCATATTAATGTCAAGTCTTAGAAACGGACTTTAATGATTTCATGAACTGTCAAATGTTTTCGCACATTATAGGTTAAGTTAAGCATTTTAATCAGGAATCAGAAGAATGTTTTAAATTGTTGATTTCTTTTTAGTTTTGAAAATTTTATTTCATTTCCAATCATATTATTTATTAATATATATTATTTCTGTAACATAATAATTAATAATAAGTATAGAATACTTTTAATTCAAAATTTAAACCATAGCATTGACTTTCCTGTAAATATAATATCTACGGGTTAACTTTTAGGTTTGATGTAGAATCAAATATTAAAAATGTTGTTTTAAACTGAAAATTTTTTTCCGTGTATGCACTGAAAAACAATCTTACAAATTTTACCAAAATAAATAATAATAGAAAACGAAAAATGTAAGAAACTCTATACAAAAATGTACCTTTTGATTTAAGACACCTGTTTTGACACTGCGTAGAAAATAACAAACGTCCCATGCTTGGCCCAACATCGTGAACGGTCGGCTAATCGTCAGTTCATTGAAAATGAACATCAATCGCTAATGATGGCCCACCGGCGGGATGAAATACCAATTACCCGTGGCCCAACATTGGAAGCCGACCGTTGGTAAAAGTTTGGGCCATGTTTGACCCACGTTTGACATTTGTTCCAAAAAAATTAATTTAAAAAAAATAAAAAAAACTAATTAAAATAACATATATATTATTTTAATTTTTTAATTAAATTAAATAAAAAAATAAATTAAATAAATTATATATAATATCTTTTATGAACGCTCACACATCCGAGTAATAAATATCGCCAATGTTGCTTAACTCCTTAATGGTAGTTTCCGCCGTTGCCACTCTATCCACAAGCGCGCAGTAACCACAAGCACATTTTAATGATATTGTGCTACACGGTGAACGGTCGGCTGCCAATGTTGAGTCATAGGTAATTGACGTTTCATTCCAACGGTTCATTAAGATGATTGGCATATAACGATTTGCCAAGCTCGGGCCGTTCGTTTTTAACTGGCAAACCACAGATTATTCTACATGGTAATATTTTGTATATATATATATATATATATATATATATATATATTTCAAAATTACGATATAGTAGAATATTTTTTCTTTCGTAGCGTATATTAAAGTTTTATATTAAAAAATACATACAGTAATTTTTCTAAAATAAAGTTAATAATATTAATTCAATTTCATAAACGATGGTAAAATTGCTCAAAAGAATGCTCCTCTAATTTCAATCCAAAAGTAATAAATTTATTTAATGACCATTGGGAGCCAAAAGAACATAAATAGTTTTTTTCTTCTTTTTGAGACTTTATTTAAAAATTGTTAAGCATATAACATTATTTTAAATATTAAACGCTAACGTTTCGTCTGTCCAATTGCAGACCTCTTCAAAGCAGTATAAAGTTACATTATTAATCTGTATAATTATTATTAACTTCCAACTTTTGTTGTGTCATAATGAAATAAATTTTTTTTGTTATATATAATCATTATAACAATTTTCGTCAAGAACAACAATAATAAATAATTTAAATACTCAAATAAATAAAATTATAATATTATCGTAGCCAATATGATAAAAGTATGGACATACGAAACGTTAGCGTTTAATATTTAAAATAATATTATATGCTTAACAATTTTTAAATAAAGTCTCAAAAAGAAGAACAAAACTATTTATGTTCTTTTGGCTCCCAATGGTCATTAAATAAATTTATTACTTTTGGATTAATTCAATTTATAAGTAGTAATATGTGGACCGTTTTTGACGTAAGCAAATATGAATTAAAAATTAAAGTTATAATATTATATAAAGTTAATATTCTAAAAATGTATTGTTTTGCGTTCGTCCGTTATGGTTAGTCTCAGATGCGTCTTTTATTATATATAATTATATGTATAAATTAATTTGTCATAAATTTTCGTCCTGTTTATTTGAATAAGTAATTGATTATTATATCCTTTTTTGCAAAGTGAGTCTGGTCACGCACAGAAAACAAAATTTGTTTAGAACACAATTTCTAGATAAAATGCTTTATATTCCATTGTTTGTATCATTTGCCAGACAACACAGGCAAAAAAAACATAAACATTTATTTAAATTTAATAGTTATTTATTTGAACCATTTATACATTTTTTTCAGTGTCTCAGAAAAATTTGTTAGTTGTATAATGATTTATTTTTATATATATAAATGTTATTAAATTATGCAATTTTGTGATTATCATATAAATTAACTACTTTTATTATAATTAATTATTAAAATAGTAATAAAAATATATAATAGCATATGATCAGTTATTTTTTTATCAGTATATTTTTAATTAAATGCAAATAAAATAATGATTCCATATAAAATTTTGGCTAAATAACGTTTTATTTTCTAATGTTGTTATTATTTTTTATAATTATTTATCGAAAATAAGTAAATTTTTTGTAATATAATTTTAATATTTTACTTTCTAAATACATACACGGAGAAAACGTTTTATAACAAATTACTATATTTATTACTACTCGTAAGATGGAGTTTTTGAAAATAAAGTTTTTACTATATTTAATTTCAGTATTGCAGACAGCCTACGAAAAATTACTATATTATATAGTAATCTATACAGTAATAAAGAGTATTATTTTCATTTTTAAAGCCTCATCCTACGTGTAGTAGTAAATATAGCATTTTTTGGTAAAACGTTTTCTGCGTATCGGTACTTTTATTGAATCTGAAAATTATTTAAAATTTAACTTAATGTTTCTTTAATTAACTAGTTAAATGATAGTTAAATGATAATAACAACATGCATACTATTCAAATTTCAATGAACTGAAAAATATATAAGTATTCTATGCAGATTGCAGTTACTATAAAGAAAAATATATTAATATATATCAAATATTTACATATTTATATATATTTTTATTAAATTAGAAAGTCCAAAGTCCAAGATCGTATTATAAATAGTAATTTTTCATGTTTGATTTTTCTCAGTGCAAAATTTGGTTGAATGTACCAAATATTTTGTAAATTTAACAAAATTTTGGTTGAATCAACAAAATGTTCTGTGTTGCAAGCACATTGTTAATTGTACAGTTTCACATTATACAATAAGTCTTACAATTTGAATAGTAATCAACGTCAGCCAATGATTTTTTTCATTGTCAACCAGCTTATTATTTTTTATATATCGAGAAAACATTATCAATTAAACGGCACAAGCTTGGCCCAACATTGGCAGCCGACCGTTGGCATAAGCTTGGGCCATGCTTGGCCCAAGCTTGATTTTTAAAAAAAAAATTAATTTAAACAAAAAAAATAAATAATTATTAAATTTTTTATATATTATATTATCTGAAAACGTATTTTCATCATTATAAAACAACTTCTATGAACTTTCATACGGTCACCCATCCGGGTAACAGCCGTCGCCAATGTTGCTAACTCCTCATTGTATAGTTTCCGTCTTTGCCACTCTAACCACAAGCGCGAACTAATCACAAGTATATTTTAATGATATTGAGCTACACAATGAACGATCGGCTGCCAACGTTGGACCAGAGGTAATTGGCGTTTCATTCCAACGGTTTGCTAAGATTGTCATCCAAGGTTGAGCCAAGCTTGGGCCGGTCGTTTAGCATTGGCAAACCACAGATTTTTCTACATGTGTTACTTATTCATTTCAACGTTCTATACATTTGAATAATTTTGGTTTTCTGTAAGAACAATTAAAATTATTATATACAACATACATATACTTAATTTAGTTTATTTTTATAAAAATGTTTAACTTGAAACAGTAAAAGTGAATATCGTGCAATTTAACTTATAATGTTACTTTAATATATATAAGTATTAAGTCATTAATTCTAACAAAATTTAATTAAATTTTATATTATTAAAAATATATAATTATATGCAAATATTAAATAAATAAGTAAATTTATACTTATAAGAGTACAGTGATCGTAATGTAATGTACGTGTTAAAAGTATTTTGATCATTAAAGGATGTATATGTATTAAGGAGTAATACTAATATACATTACTCTGAAAATAACATTAAATTAGAAAAAACAAAATTTGCTTGAAATATATGAGCTTAAGGTTAATGAATTTTATAGAAAGTTAGACATTAGAAAGTTTTAAAGAAAAAAGAAAATTATAACAAAGTTTATAATTCTAGATAAAAATGTATACTATATATACCAGTAAAAATATTCGGTTATACAAACTCGTAATTAAGTCATTACCATCGGAAGCCATCAATTATTTCATTAAATTATTTTATGAAATTTAATAAATTCTGCAATGAAAAAAATAAATTTACAAATTTTACCAAATTAGATAACAACAGTAGGAAAAATGAGCAAAAATGTAAATAATATAATAAATTATGGATAGAAAATTCTAAAAACATGTCAAATATTACAAAACAAATGATAAAAACAATGATATCGCATAACGTTTATTTACATTTTGCTCACTTTTCCTACGGTTATTATTTAGTTTGGTAAAATATGTAAGATTATTGTTTTCAGTGTTTTAATAATTTTAAAAATTATTAAATTTTAGACAAATGAAATATTATAAGTAGAAAATTATAAAAAATGAAATAGAAATAACATTTTTTCATGCGAGATCATACTATAGTTTTTAGTGCAGAAAATGAGCATGCAGGCTTGCATATGTCGTATATATACAAAATATGTACTTAAGAATATACTTCTTATTATAAGTATTTGAGATTTGATAACTTGGAACGTATTATGATATTGTATCTTATTGATAAGAAATGATGACTGAACTGGATTATAAATGTTATTATAATAATATGAATTCAGTCATTTAATAATGACGAAAATGATGATAGTGATAATGATATATTATGTGATTAAAAATGTATTGTTATTAACATGCCATATTAACCACAAATTATAAATAAATTTATAATTCATGATATGATATTAACAATTAATAACAAAAATATGTTTATACAATTACATTCAACGATTATAAAATTCCAACTTCCAAAGGTCTTATAATTTTAAAGTACGTATTTAAAATTGTATATAATGAATTATATATATAGTATATATTAGATAGATAGAATATTAAAATTCTATATATTTGCGAATATTTGTCTATATTCTAATCGAAACGACAGTTAACTTTTTATAGTCTTCAACGTTTATATTATTCAATCGAAGAAACTATACTGCATGTGAAGATACTTCTATCATTATTAGGAGTGTCAATAAACGAATTATCTTTAATGATATACGTGCACATGTTTGTAATTGTACACCATGAAAAAATAATGTAACATTTATAGATAATTATATATTTGATATAGTTTAAACATTTATTGTTAGAAAGAAGTCTTTATATAATATTACCCATGATGAGCAAAATAAAAAAATGTTTTAAATATTTTGCACTGTAATTTTCGAATCATACATATTTAAATTTTAACAGTAATGTCTTATTATATTACTATATTTATGCAAGATTTTTAGAGACTACTTCATTTTACACATACGTTCGTTATATTATCGTACTTTGTCAGCTATATATTTTATAACTAATCTGCCTCACTGTAGTAATAAATAAAGAATTTTTATATTGCATTACAATTGTTATCAATATAATTTGTGAATATCAGTAGTTGTGAATTAGCATTTGAATATAATCAATTTATTTATTATATTACATCAAATTTATAACTATGTGAGTAAATACTGAGAAATATATAAGAATTATATTAATACTTAATTATAGAGTAATAATCGTATATGATTTTATATTTTATAATACATATATTAACAATCTTAATGTTTATTATTAATTCAAAATTATAGGATTGAAGATATTAAACATATATATTTATCAATCATGAATATGTTATCTCCTTTAGATAAAAATTTAAAAATTTTTTATAGTCCTTATTATAGTATATATAAATTAAATTTATTACTACTTGGTTCCTGGTTTGCACAAACAGGTTTTATAAAATTTATAGTACGTGGAACACATATTTTTGTCAGTATGCTGCTTTTTATTATGCAGGTAAAATATAATATGAAATATTAAATAATCTACAGATTGAATCCAATTTCTATTATAATATTATTGATTTTATATTAGTTATCTCTATTTGTTTTAACAAATTTAGTTTTTTTAAGTGTGTCAGTGCAAACGTAATAAGTTTAAAATTGTTTAATAAGCTTACGTTTGTTATATTTTAATCTATAATATTTTATTTATTTGTGTAAATGTATATATTATCATTTGTTTCAATTTATTATGTTATCCAATTTTGATAACATCTTTACAAGATGCAGTATGCAGTATGGCGGATGTGTACTTGTGGATGTCAAGATGGTCTCTACAAAGCCATGTACATATTTTACGCGATGATGACATATATATTAGTATATTCATATATTACAATATTACGTATATTACTGTAATTTTTTAAAAAGATTATCTTTGAAAACAGTTTATCCTACGTATACGTTTATCAATATTTATACAAAAATAAATTTAAAACATATTAATACAAATTAAGAATTATCCCCAGTAAAATTTGATCTGGCATGCCACTTAAAGAGTATGGCTATATGTGGCAAACATTATTTAAGAAAATTCTGCAAAGGATCATATTAGAACCATACACGGTCTTCCGATAAGGTATTGACAAGCGTGTAACGGTCGGCGTTTATGTGGTCATGATGGGACAAACCTTTTAAACGGAATGCTTTATCATATATGTGGTTAAGGTTTGGCGACCTTTTCATGGCCTGATCTGTGTATTATGTAGCATTCAATGTTTGGCTACAATATTATTCTATGTACAATCTGACGGAATAATGCAATAAAGTTATATTTATATAAATTATCAATAAAGTTGGCTTGTAATTGAAAACATGAACAAGGCTTGATCAATTTATATCAAACAAACCACATGTGTTTTCGATTTGGAAAACATTTCGGTTAATACAACGGAACTATAACACTCTGTATAGAAGATGTGATTTTCATTACTTTGATAGGTGACCGTTTTTAAAAATAGTCAAAAATATCTATTCCAGAAATTAAATTATGTTTAAATATGTACGATATTTAAATGTGTGCACGATGAAGATTTTCATTTTTAATTTTACATTTATTTCAATTATGGCATTATAAGGGAGTGATTAGAATCTTCATTGATATCCATATCATGCCCATACAAACACCTATACACTCGGAGTAAAAATAGTATATAAAAATTATTTAGTCCAACTAAACAGATTAGATATTTTGAAAGAACTTAAA
>JABFQC010005348.1:0-11721 GCA_022817085.1 Psilanteris sp. ZL-2020 | reverse complement strand
TGTGTAGATGTGTTGTAGTAGCTATTTTGGTGTCTGTCGATCATCCAGACACAGCCGGGCGAGCGACACACAGGCGTGCAGGTGCGATGGGTTAGTGAGTGAAGTAGAAGAGAAAATATTGATAAAACTGCATAAGGGATGGGGTGTGAGACCGCCCCTATAGCCAACAGATACGCATTCACTTTTCGCGTACCTTCGGCGTGAAATCCACTTCTCTTCTTCCTTTTTTTTCTTCTTTTTTTTTTTTTTTTTTTTCCCTCTCGAAAATACGAAACCACACGTCGCTTCTCCAGATGGGAGTTTAAGTGTAAGCGCGAATTCAGCCTCAATTGCGATGACAAAACAGCAACAAAATAAAAACGACACGCGCGATTACGATTACTTCGGGCGGACCATTTTATACCGGATTTACAGAAATATGACGAGTTGAAAGGAGAACGCGCTATCTTACGCCAGACTCAATGCGATGAGCTCGCTCACTTCCCGGAGGGTACTGTGAAGTTAATGAAAGGTGTAGGGTTTTGTTAAATTGGAACGTGCTTTTCTCTTTTCTTCTCTCTTATATTTTAATAGAACTTTTGCGGCTTGATTTATTGGGTCGGATTAGGGTTACTGGAGGGATAGGTTTTGAATTAATTTTTCAGATCGTGTTTCGTCGTTTGTATTCTAATTATCAGAAAATACAGCCCGATTGTAAATAATATTTTATTGAGGAATCTATTCATTCAACGATGTAATTTCAGTTAATTAAATTTCAATTCATTTATTCTTGTACGGATTATATGAAATGACTTATTAATGAAGATTACTCATTCATTAAGATATTATGGCTAAATCGTTTATCAAGAGAATTATAATAAATATTGTTTTGGTATTTGTGGACATACTTATGGTAGTTCTATTAAATATTTATATTTTACTTTTTTTATTAATATTTACGGAGAGGTGTATGGTTTAAACAGTAATTAGTTAATCTAGATTTCAACAGTAGAGTATAAAAATAGTTTTTACTTCATCAAAATTTAGTAATGATATATGAGTATACAAATAGGTTTTCGTTTTTAACCCTCTGCATATTACATCACTTTTATTCACATTCTTCTCTTAATATCTTATTTGATCGGTCGCATTTAAAAGTAAATTTTCATTGAAGCCAATTATATATAGATTATTCACCATTCAATACATGCAACTATTCTCGAAAATTGCATATTTCTCAGTCACACAATCGCCAAGTTGCAATACACAATTCCAAGCAATTCAAAAACTAAACTTCATTTCTGTAAACTCAGAAAGTTAATTTTCATTCCTGCGTCACACGCGTATATATAAACATATATTATAGTTTTCTACATGTTTCTGCGGGATAAAATTTAATTCGTCTTATTGAAAACTCCCGACATAGAAGAAATATCTTCGAACAAACCTGTATCGATTATATATTTTATTAGTATCTCGGTTCTCTCGTTATATTTAAATATAACTAGAAAACACACAACGGAGGCAGTCGAACTGATGCTTTCCTTGCACACGATGGTCGGAACACGCACGTCTGTATGGTATATATTTGATAGTAAAAGCGAGGGGGGAGTTGGATCCGCTGTTTTCGCAGTCACCAAGAGGAGCTTGTTAGCGCGGAACGTAGCTGGCGCGTTTACGTGTAAGAAAATATATTTTCTGGGTTAATTTGTCAAACAATGCGCAAACTCGAATCGCAACATCCTCGCGTCGAACGCCCATCCCTGTCTCCCTCCGCCCACGTTATCTCAAATATCATTTCTCTTCTTCTTCCCTCTTCGACTTCCTTCCAAGCAAAGTTAAGATCTTTACTCCACCCCTGTTTTTCTCCCCGGTTTTATCACACTTTTACTCCACTTCCACCTCGACATGCCAAATGACTTCATCAGAAAATGGCCGAGTGTAAAAACGTCTTAATATACCCGAGAAAAATACCTTCCCTTCATTTGCATCGTCGTTTCACTGAATTAATTAGTGCCTTGTCACGGTTTCTACGCCAAGACGTCTGTTCAAAAAACGTACGGTTTTGGATGCGGAAGAAAAGGTTTGATTAGAAAAGTTCGGAGATGCCGAGTTCAGTGCTAAAAAATATATTACACGTGTCTTATTTAAGACACAAAGACGACTGGGTGTCTTAATCTAATGGACAATATTTTGTATTAAGACAGTCAGTGACAAAAATCAGTCACTTCATGTCTTAAAATAGTAACGCGTAAGACGCTTTTTGCCAGCAGAGTTTGGCGTGGTTGCATTTGAATCAGCTTAAAGAGGATTAGGTATATATATATGCTTATGTAATTTAGAATGCGCCTTACGAAATTATTCCTTGTTCCGTAGTCTGCGAATCTGACTTCGATTTTATTACATTTGGTTAAATAGAATCGCGGTTTGTCAACTGTCACAAGTTAATGTAATGGATTTTGGAATTGATCGGAGTATAGTAAATTTAAATTAATAATATAGGTTATAAAACATACACGCAGAAAAATGTTGCATTAAAAATTACTGAAAGTTCAGTAAATATTATGAAAAACACAGTAACTCAGGGACAAAACAAAAATTCAGTCAGAAATTACCGAACTTTTACTGTAAACATTGATGAATTTTCAGTATATATTTACAAACATTCATCAATGTTTACTGAAAAGTTCGGCAATTTCTAACTGAAATTTTGTTTTGTCCGTGAGTTACTGTGTTTTGAATAATATTTACTGAACTTTCAATAAT
Organism: Psilanteris sp. ZL-2020; assembly: GCA_022817085.1. Classification (NCBI taxonomy): domain Eukaryota; kingdom Metazoa; phylum Arthropoda; class Insecta; order Hymenoptera; family Scelionidae; genus Psilanteris; species Psilanteris sp. ZL-2020. Next base: position 8,976 of record JABFQC010005348.1, on the reverse strand, counting down.
TTTTAATGCAACATATCACTGATTAAAAAACATGACACATTAAGGAACAAACTTCTACAAATAAAATTCTTTTAAGTAGATTTACGAAATTTAATTGATATTATACATTAATTTCGTAATATATATAACTGCAATTGATGATTATATTTGCATAATTTTATTCTAATCAGAGTCAACTTTGATCAATACGTCGTCACAATTTAGCTCTTTAACTTTTATTCCATCACATATCATATACTCGTTTAAGGTAATTTTATTTCAATGAATTATTAACACCAATAGAGGTTGTTGCTTGAAAAAATACTTAATGAATGGGTGTTAAACGTGCATTATAAAGCTGAACAAACTCCACCATTAGAAACGAATATTGTCGTATATTTGGCCTGAAAGGCGTCATTCATTAAAGATTAACAATTAATTCTTAACTTTAATTCAATTGCATTTTTTCCCAATAAAACTCACTTTCTGCGATTATTCTGAGTATAAGCACAAAAATGCGCAAACAAATTAATTATCTTCAATCGTCTCAATTTTAACCGCAGTTTTGTTGAATTTAACAGGAAAGTGCAATTACACGCACATGAAAGGCGCACTTCTCAAAACAGCTAACTAAAGTTTGTTAACCCGTTGACGAGGTGCGTCAGACTTTTCTATTTCGTTTTTTTTTTATATTTATTTTTAATGTTCCACGAAAGAGTCGCAAGAACAGTTTCGACTAAGCTTTTTTAATTAATTCGACGTTTTCCTATTCATTACCGGCTGCGAAACTGCTCGCCTCATATAAAACGCGTTGCGGAATTGTGGCTCTTTTACGAGCGCGAAGCTCGTCGAATGGGAATTGATGAATTAACAATGATAATGATTAAAATAAAGGCGACCGGCTGGAGCAAATAAAAGCTGCCAGGGAATTTAGAATTCGCGACTTGTTTATGAATAAATAGTGCGTTGCCTTTGGGCTTGGATCGGGAATAATGTATAAACAAGCGCGCAGCCGTGAAACGTCAAATAGCGTGAAAGCGTTGTTAATACTTTGATCTGTGTTTTCAGGCTTTGCGCAGTCAAAGAACAGTTTTTCGAGCGCAAATTCAGGTAAGCTTTTTCGTCTTATTAATAAAGAGCTTGGGCGCGGCATGGCAGCCTTTCTCGCACAAGACGCTTTCCTTTTGACGCGACTTTTCGGATAAGTTTTCCTTTTAATTGAGCTTCTCGTTGGTTTGCGCTTTACCCTCGTTATATCGGCATTTCGGCTTCTCCGCTTCTTTTTTCCGCCGCTTTTCGCCGCGCGTATAAATATATTATACATGATAATCGATTCGTCGTGTCAGTCCGCGTAACGTACAGATGGTGCGAAGGTGATGACGTCACTGAAAGAAGGGAAAAACTCATTTGGTATTCATACGCGTAGCTGCGCATGATTCTGATTTTTCCAAACCATTAAATTTCTCTCTGACAGGCCGCGAATCGATGTTGCTCCAAACTAGATACGACAGGTTAAAAATGATTACTGTTCATAATCTTCGCACGGGGTGGATGACGCCGGAATAACTTAACAACTGAGGAATTAAGTTATTCGGAATGAACGCGCACTTTATCCAACGCTTCTACTCCTTTGTCTTGTTTGCATAATTTTGTTTACAAACAATTTTTCATGACGTTTCTCGTGTACCGCGCAGAGCGCCTGATGGACGTAACGAAATAGTCATTTTATTGCTATTATTATTATTATTATTATTTTTTATTATATTATTGCACCTATCATTGTATGTTCAATTTGCGCAACTTTGCATTCAATTAATCGAATCATTTACGTTAACCATTTTTCGTCAATTACATATATAGCGAATTTCAAGAATTCTGTTCGTCGTTATTAGTTTTGTACGGATTTAATTGTTAAACATATAGATATACATCGCGATTGCAATTTTTGACGAGGATTAATTAAATTTGATATTCGCACAAGGATCTTGGGTTTCGCTTTACCAAATATTCCTAAATTGGTTGGAAATTTAAAATATTCATCACGCCCTTATTTTTTCCGAACGATAATCGGTAACTAGATATTTCCTTTGCGAAACTCGACTCCTATTTTGTTTGTAGAAGAATGTGGTGAAATCCCGTGACATTTCAGTTAATTCGAGGAGATCGCGTGATACAAATAGTATTATTAAAATATCAGAGTAAATAATTGAATAAATAATAACTAAATTCAATTATCCGAGTACATCTTTCGAAGTCAATTTTTAATCAATCGCGCGAATTAATTATACGTATAAATAGTATCTTTATTATATTATTTTATTTTTCATTTCCTAATATTTATTTTTAATTATTTTCTACTCGATTCGATATTTATGGTTAATTAAGTTGTTGAACGAAGTTTTGTACTGTCATAGTTTATAATGACATAGTAAAATCGATTAAAAAACTAGAAACAACAAACCTCATTACATTAACATTAAATTATAATTTTAAATCAATTCTGTAGTTTTTCGTTCCAATAACGTATATGCTTGTATCATGTTGAATTTACTTAAACAAATCATAAAGGAATGAAGATTTTAAGGCTCTGTAAAAATTCTAACATATATATGATATACAGGTGATTTCGTATAATTTTAATATTAACTTTTACCTCAACATAAAAATGTTATAAATAGAATAAGGAAATATTAATCCTAAAAATATAGAGTAGATAATTATAATTCTTATGACCAGATGTATCCTGAAATATGAGTATGTTGAATGTTAAAAATTTTGGTTTATATTAAAACATCTATATAACTTTTTTGTGTTACTTTTATTATTAGTACAAAAGGTTAAATATAAACTTTATTAACTTCATACCCATATAAGAATTTATTGTAAATTTTTAAAAAAATTATATTAATTACTGTACAGTAAGAAAAATTTCAATTAAAATTTTCTGTGCCTAAACAGTACTTTGATGCGATGTTTGTCAACAATGAATGATTGCCATTAAAACACCGTAAAAATTAAATGGAAATCAAAACAATGTTAACGATATTTAGGGGTCATTTTACACACATGTTTACACACAAACATGTAAACATACATACGGAAATACGTTATTATTATAAATAAATTATTTCATACGTTACAGCATTATTGCTATTATTTTCATAGATTCTATATATATAGTACGTTAGTTAATAGCAATTAATCAATTTAGATTATTTAACGAATAAAATCGTAACAAAGTTCGATTTACGGAGAAAAATTGCGCGTAGATTTCGGAAACAGTTACTCCTTATCGACGAAACGCAAAAGAATATGAAAAACATTGAATTTACATTCGCGCCGTCAAGGAAAATTTAGTTACTCGGCGTTGAATCGAGCTTTTAGAGGCGAAGTGTGACGAGAAATAATATGACGAAGAAAACAGAGTATAGGATGCGCGAAATAAAATGTATGTAGTAGTTTTACAGCGAGCAACACTTTGAACGTAATAGTCCAATTTGTTGACAAAGGAAAATGTCAGAGGATTCTGGAGAGTACAGAGGAGTCGTATTCCTCGAGGTAGAAAGTTGAAGGAAGGGAAAGTGGGAAATTGGAATCGAGAGAAACACGCGCATCGAATAAACGAAGCCGCGCGTTTTCCAATCCAATGTGATGACTTCAAAGGTTCTCCAATTATATAACGAGTCAATTATATATCGGGTCATCCTGGCGCGATCGGTTTTATTTATGTTTATGTATTCATTGAATTAGACATAATAAGGCTGGAATAACGACTCGTTTTAAATTCGATAAAGACTGCGATAATAAATAAATGGAAGTAGTCGCAGTCGTATTTACTGGTTCATTTTTTAACTCATTTTTTCCAGCCAAAGAGATTGTCGTCCCTGCAAGAGTTGCACTTTTCCACTCGTCAATTTAACAACACTGTTTGTGATAATCAAATTAAATATGTACAATTCAATTTTTATTATATATACGTCCAGCAATTTTTCGTCCACTGAAACATTTACGTTCGTTTCAGATTACTGCGTGTAACATGGCTGCGTGCTGATTTATTATAAAAATGCACATTTTCATAGAATTTATAGTATAAAATTACCTTGCACGTATAACATCAAGTTTTACATTTTTCATTATTCCGTTCATAATATAATTCATATCAGTATATTACATAACTCGCTCGGTATAATGCGCCTCCGTAATTAAACATATTTTTTTTTCGAATTTTTAAAATACATTTACCTGATTGCAGTAATATTATGTTGTTAAAGATATCAATCAATTATGTACGAATACATATTTATTTTTGCGTTTATATACGAGATATATATATATTATACATCAGCCGTTATTTATACGAATAATAAAAAAAGAGAAATATTAATAAAGTTGGTGAATTTGTATATTAATTCATGACATTCAGTTGTTAAACAATGAAATTGTGTGCAAAATGAACTATGACTGTGGCGAATTTTCTGCATTTTTGAAAAATGCGATAAAACGATACACCGAATGAACACACAACGTTTCAAAAAAAAAGTGCTTAATAACATTGTGGAGAAAAACGTGTCCGGGATTCGTACTTGGAAATAATAACACACCGAACAATCCGACTGAACTTAATTGAATTGGATTTGTTTTGCACCCGTAATTTGCAAGGTTCATTGCGCGACTGAAATAAATGACGGATATTTTTTATTGTGCTTATTAAACAAGTTTAGTCATAATGTACCTGCGCGGATCGCATTTTAATTCGCATTTCGTTTTCATGTCAATTGCGACGCGAAAAATTGGATTATATAAAAGATGAAACAAAAATATTATCGCAATGAATTCGTTTAGTTTATTGTCTTTCGAACAAACCCTCGTTTTTCTATTATAGTATTCGATTGCAATGACCGACTTTTTGTTTATATATATATACACTTTTTACTTATATATACGGAGAAAATATATATTTAACATTTTACTATATAATATATCACAAGTAGGATATACTTGACAATGTTATACAAATTACTATATGCATATATTAACAATTTCTACATAAGTTGAATATAATATTGTGCGTATTCAAAAGTATAATACATTATATAGTAATTTTTATATTATTTTCAAGTATATTCCACTTTTGATATATTACACTACTAAAACAAGTGTCTTGAACCGAGACATTTTTATGCAAAAGACATAAATAGTATCTAATAATAAGACACTTATAATATCTTTTCTATAAAAATGTCTTGACCGAAGACATTTTTGTAACGCCAGTTTTTACAGTGTAGACACTGACAGAAATGTAACACAAAATTTTACTGTTTTTAACAGTAACGCAGAGACATGTCGGTCAGATCTTGAAAAATTACTATTTAAACAGGAAATAGTAAGAAAATAGTATGTTATTTTGTTAATTTACGTATTTAATATACATTTTAACGTTAATATTTCTATTTTAGCATACATAAATTTTCAGTACTGTTAAAAACAGTAAAATTTACTGTAAAATTTCTCTCAGTATATAGTAAATAGTAAATAGTAAATAGATATGTTTTCTCCGTGTATATATATATGTATATTTCATCCACAGTTAATAATTATTTACAACCATTTCAATAAATAAATCACTTATACGTCATAATTAAACAATATTAACCGTGACTTGTGTTAGAACACACCAGCAATATTAACAAAGTTATTAATTAAGAATTAATACGCATAACGAAACTACCCTTAATTAGTAGCTGTCGTCGCCTACGGCAACGGTTTTCCGTATTGAACCGTGCATGCTCCGCTTGCCGTAAGATCGATTCACGTGGAATGCAATTACACATGCTGCTAACTAAAGCGAGCTGCTACTTTCTTTATTATAATTACGTTAAAAAAAAAAAATAACAAAAAACAAAAACGGGCCCTATTATGCTCGTTCAAAATTAGACGCCGTAAATTGTACATTGTCATACAATTTTAACATCGACCGATTATCCGTTATCACGACAAGCACATACAAGACGGCGCGCAAAGCGAATTAAAATTGACAATTTACAATGAATCACAAACAAACGGCGCATCACAGTTATTCGTTTGTTTGCGATCGCCGCGCACGGTATATATAATCAACGCAAAAAGTGTCTGAAATCAATGACTCGTTCGAGTTGGCGGTGCTAATTGATAAAATTGGTATACTTAATAACGATCGAAAATGAAATCCGACGTCTGACTTTGTCAGTCTCCTGCTCGATTTATTATTCCATTCCAAATGATTATTCGTTCGAAATTGATCGCGCGCGGGTTCGACTCGTCAGGCATCGGCCGTGCGGCATTATTATGCCTGGTTTATGCCAACACAATTCGGCGCGCAGATTGTATACCAATTAGTAAACTCGGACGCGATCGGCCTTGATTCGCGAACATCCGTCGTCACCTAATAAAGCCCCCCCCCCCCTTCGGCACGCCGCGCGCACTAATCCCCTAATTAGTCAATTGCGGCACTCGGGAAAATAATCGTGAGCGGCGCGGCGCGAGCTCGCTCCAGGCGCGGCTGATTCGGGTGGCGCGCGCCAGGTCCGCGCGATCGATCCTCCCGCGTGAACGAAAAATCGCTCCCGCGTGACGTCACGCGCGAGAGCCGGAGGCCATTTTGGCTCAGCTGGTCTCAACAAAGGGACCTCGATGGCAGGACGCCATATATCCTGCGTAGGCTCACAATGAACAATGCTCTCGAGCACGCACACGCGCGCAAATCCTTAACAAAATGCGGCCGATGGCTCGTTATATGCAGAAATTTCGAACCCTTTTTGATCGTTGCAACGAGGATCGGCGGGGACTAGAACGAGAGGGCGACAAAAAGGGGCGGGACGCTGGCACAGAAAATATTTTGACATCCGAGGGCGTGGCGATACGGCCCTGCGCGTGAAATTTTTTTCCGGGCGATTCGAAAAAAAAGAAAAAAAAAAAGGAAAAAAAATCGGGCCCCAAAATACGACACGCGCAGGTTGCGAGCGCGGAATTCGGTTTGGGTTTGGTTGCGTCTGTGACGCGACCCGACGAAGGGTTGAGTCGGGGCAGGAAATTGTCTGGAACGGAGTAATAAAAAAAAGTAGCGAGAGGGCAACGCTTGTGGGTTTAGGTGGCGCCCGTTGTGGGGGCCCATTGTTATCTTTTCAACGCCGGAGATTCTCATCTCTTTCCTCGCAATTTCCAGACTTCGGGCGTGCCGTTCAGTGAATGGGCGAAGATCCGCGCCGTGTGTCGAGGACAGAAAAGAGGAAAAACGGTCTGCATTCGTCCGGGCACAAGGTGCAAGGGTGAAGGGTACCTGCGAGAAAAGGCAATCGTCTCGAGTGCCAGCGATCTTTTCTGTCCTTTCTTTCGTCGGAATTGATTCTTGCTTCGAGTAATCCGTTTTGTCAGCGACTCGTGTCGCTTTATGCGAGATAGTTCGGTCAATTGTCAAGAGCGTTCAACAAGGATTCAGTTTTGGAGGAGAGGAGTCGTTGAGGTCGTTAGATACGGATCTGGAATAGATAAACGGTTCTGCGCTGGGAAAAGGCGGTTCGGGGATTAGAATTGCTTGAAGATCAGTGTGAGATTATATTAATGGCTTTTAATTCGCGTGCGACTTATGAGAAATCATATTGTGGGGATTTGAAATAATCTACAATAAACGTTACTCCGATGCTGAGATTTAAATACAATTTTTCTTTTGAATTTTGATGCTTTAACCAAAAGAAAAAAAATAACATATAAGCATATTGTAAGTACACGTTTAAAGAGAGAATAATTTGTAAATTAAAAGTTTACAATACACAGAATTAAACCTCTATGCAAGTTTCCAGAAGTAAATAATCTTTAGAAACGGAATAATCTCTGCCAAAAAACATACAGTATTCGCGTTAAATATTATTTCTATTAAGCTATCCTTACGAAGTTATTAACGATAATGCAAAAACTGTTCGTAATGTATGCACGATAATTAAAAGTTCTATAATTTAAACTCGAGTAAACTGGTTTCGTTATAAACAACAAAAGAAATTATAAATAAAATAACGTAAAATGATATAATGCATGATATCAAATGTACCATTAAAAATCGTTGTGTATAAGTATATGTCTAAAAATGTGATTAGTGAGAAAACGAAAGGTATATTAGTACAATGTTTACACGCATTAATTATTTTAATTAATTCCTTGTTCCGATTATTTCATATGAATGGTCTAATTATTCTAATAAATCGCGTTTTTCCCTACGTAGTACTTTTATTCATTATTTGTATAGCAAATAGATGCTTATACGGCACTCGGAAAGTGATAATCCTGCAAATTTTATCAGACTTGGTTAATAAGCATGGGATAAAGTCACAGAAATTTAAATGAACGTTTGAAACTATTATTGTTTTTGGATAACTTTCAGAAGCGTCAAATATTATTTTTATATCGTGAGTTTGCATTTTGTTCCTTTGTCCAATGTTTATTAATTCGTCTGGTAAAATTGGCAAGATTGTTTCTTCAATCGTACAATACCAATTCTCTTAAATCTAGACGTTTTCATTCAAAGGACATAAATATAGCATCTAATAAGAAACATTGAAAGTCCAGTATAAGAAGCTGTCGTGAAATAAGATTTGTATAAGATCGACGTTTAAATCGTAAATGGACTGAATAATTTGTAGTTCAAATCTGACTATTGCCAACCTTAAAAAATTATATCATAAATTCAAGTATTATTGACCAATTTTACAGACAATATGAGGGCATTTAATTAATACACATCATTAAATTTTTCCTCAAAATTTATTTTTGACGTTTCGACCTAGATTATGGTCTTCATCAGAAATTTAACTACAATGAATTTTAAATGAAACTTAAAAAATTATCATCATGAAATGATGATTACACTGAAAAAAATGTTAGGTGAAACGATTTAAAAAATTTAAACAAATATTTAACGATTTACTACGTAATATATCAAAACTGGACGATACGTGAAAACACAAAAAA
>JABFQC010005347.1:0-11722 GCA_022817085.1 Psilanteris sp. ZL-2020 | reverse complement strand
TAGTAATATATGTGTTGATATTAATATGTATATTAATATATTCTGGACATATTTTTTTTTATGTATATATTTTCCGAATACATGAAAAATATATATATAAAATTTATATTTTTAAATATATTTTTTTTATATATTTAATTTATATATTTGTCCGTGTGGGTATAACCTCACTTTATAATATTTTGCCAAAATATTTGCTTAAAGTTTGTTATAATCTGGTTCGTTAAATTTATTATTTATAAATGATTATTTAAGTATTCAAATTTGAATTAATAATTTATCTAAAATTCAATCGAAAACAAAATTTTCATAGTTTAAAGTTTATTTAATCGTTTATAAATACTAAATTTACAATCTAGATATTATGAATTAGGATTTCTTGATTTTTCTTTTAGCTACAATCTATTGCTATTAAGACTTACAATCTTAGATTATAAGATCGACGGTCTAGATCGTTATTTTAACAATCTATTTCTCTGAGTGTATATATTAAATTGCAGGTCCCCGAAATGTTGTGTTATAGTCTTTTAAACGAGAGCAGGAATTTTTATTTTAATTCGTCATTTAAATATCTTAATTTAAGACAAAAAGTTTTATTTCGCTTTAGGTCACTGATGCATTAATGCAAATCACATATATAACGTGATATATTAAATCATGGAGATCTTAAATTGACACGGGCATGTGGATTCTTATATTAAGTCGCTGGTATCGTATAATTTTCAGCACATGGACTCTATTATTAAACCAATATGATGTATTGAATTAAGACAGGTGGATTAGCAAGTCGATATAATCTTTATATAAAACGCATATAGTCATATTATTCGTAGTTGATATGTTAATGAATGTCGGTGGTATCTTAATATAAATCATATGTGAAATGTTTTTGTATGAATGTAGAAAATACTGCTGAAACAATAAGTAGGTGTGTCTTATTTCAAGATGCCAACGATTTAAGCAAAAACAATCACTTACTGTAATACTTATGCATTATGAAATAAGGATGTTATATTTAAGACACGTTAAGATATTCATGTCTTAATTTAAAACAATTGTATGATAACAATTTTACGCTTTCAATTTGTTGATCTGTTATTAGGATACTGGATTATTTCATTATGATGCTTCCATAATACTTTTATTTCGGCGTAAATTATTAAAATACTAAAACTGATATACAATTAAACAAAAATTTGAGCGATGTACGCGTGATGATAATACAGAACGTACTCGGACAAAAAGTTTCCGGAAACATTCTGTCGCGTTTCTTTTCTCTAACATTACCATATTTTTAGTCAACATCGGCATAAAGAACATATTTACATAAGCAAATACAGAGCGGCCTGTATTATTACACTGACATGATTAGAAACAGTAAACTTTTTCCCGCAAAACGTGTTCAAATTCGTCAGCTGCGTAACATATTTTATATTATACGTTTTATTAATTTATGGAAAATAATCATAATAATAGAGAAAATAAGAAAATGAATTATGGACCGGACATACGTTTAACTTCCCAATTCTGGAGGCGTCTGATAAGTTACGGTATCGTTAACGTTTATGTAAACAGAGTAAAATAATGTAAACATGAGCGTTTTAAAGTAAATAAAAACAAATTCAAAGAAAATATAACAATTGTAAACAAAAACACCTCCAACGTAAACATAATATTAACAAATGTAAATAAAAGTAATTCGGACATAAACCCAAGATAATCAATTCGGATAATCATAAAAACCCACGAAACATTTAGTGTAAATAAATAATTACATACTAGTAAGGAATAAACAATACATTTTTAACGTAAATAACGTTCATTCGAGCGAAAACAAATGACACGAACCCCAGTATTTTCTAAAGACACCGTCGACTGTTTCCAGCCAGCGAAGTCTTGAACCAAGACGCGCCTATGGAAACCGTGGTCGTTCGCGGTATGCGCGGTTAAGACGACCGCGCTGGTTGCGCGGAAACAACCGAGAGCTGCGCGCAATAAAGTGTAACAAACGACTCGGACGCGCTCGCATGTGATATGCATTAGGCATTAACGGCGCAACAATATGTAATAAGCATACTGATCGCTTCCCACGCGCGGCCATTTACGCTCGTTGGGTCCCCGCACCAGGCCCCAACGACTGCGCCACATTGGCGCATTCGTCGCGGCGACTTTCGCACGCGTCTCGCCCGGTCCATTAACGCGAATCCGCATTCAAAGCGACACTCAACGAAACGCTTTTGAAATTCGAGGCGAATCCGGCGGGTCAGCGTTCATCTCCCGCAAGTCGAGCGGCCTCACGTACCATTTTGGCATTCGCGCCAAGATTTGTGTTTGCGCGCTGCAAGCCAAAAAGACGCGAGAGTCCAGACGAGCGATCGATGACCGAGCATTCGGGCGGAAAAAGAAAAAAAAAGCCGCGCGTCCTCTGCGGCAAACTTTTTTGCTCATTTGCGCGCCATGTCCGCGCTTGATCGGTATGAAAAAAACGTTAAATGTAAAGACGGTCACCTGACCGCGAGGATCGCGTAAATTTGGCGCGCGGAATGCACCGATTCACATATTCGTAATTATTTATTTGTATATATGCGGTGCAGGCACAGCGTACCTGGTCGGCGCAAAAGTTGCACGCTCCAACTTGCTTGCGAACGCATCCTTTATTTTGAAAACATTAGCGATGCGTTCAGTTTGCAACGACTCAATTTGACGTTCAAACCGACTGCGTTTACAAGTCCGCGTTTGAGGATACTATGAGCGTAACAAAGATGACTGCGTGATAACCGATCGAAACCGCAAAACGAGTCGCACCGATAACGAGGTTTGACCTTTTCGATCGAAACCTCTTAAGCCCCTTATCCCGCGCGCCAAAACGCGACCGAGCCATGAATGAAAGTCGTGTTAGATAATCCTCAGTGCGCGCACCGTTTAAAAAAGTAAATAAGAAGATGAAAAAAGAAACGCAACACAAAGAAAAGAATACGAGGGAAACATCGAAGAACGTACGCTTGCGTCACGCCGAACGCTGAGCCACGGAGCGAACTCCGAGATGGGGCGGGGGCGAGGGGTCGGCGGACGAGGGGGAAGACCCGCTGAGGCTAACGGAATAGAACCTTTCGCCTACTCGAGTCGGCCGAAACCTGTTCGACCGGTTTCGCGACCGCCTCTCCAACGCGCGGATGCTCGACGACGTGGCACTCACGCATCCGACGACAGCGCCCCCTCGAACCCGCGGAAAAGACGAACGACCGAAGATTTTCCGGAGCGTCGCGACTGAAAGGCCGCCTGAATAGGTTGCGGTCTTGTTGATTCAGTCGTTTGAATCCGTTCGCGGAATAAAAAGCGCGCCTGAAAAAACGATCCCTCCGCGAGCCGCCACCCTACGGCAGTCCACTTAAGACGTATGCAATCGCACGAAATGAAGTCCGCGGCGCTCTTTCTCTCGTCGCTTCGGAATCCTCGGATGGAGGATCGCAACCGACCGACAGAGCGGACAAAAATTCAATCGCAAAAAGGAAAAAATTATAATACTACGAAAGGAAGAAACAAAATTTGATACCGAAGTCCGCAACGCGGCGCTGCGATCGCGTCTGGTCGTTCGTTTCGGTGAAAAAATTCAAATGAAAATCGCAAATTCTTCACGCACGAATTATTACGGAGATCGACGAACTTTCAATTCGGCACTTCACCGCTATTGTAGTTGGCGCCACGACCGTAAGCAGCGCTGCTGTGGTATTCCGTGACTCAAACGTAAACAAACAAGCGAATGGAAAACACGGTGGGTGTTCCGGTGGTTGAGTTTGTTGTATTCACGGAAAGTATCTGGTTGACGAACAATGCCGCCTGATAGTCGGTTTAATAAACATATCATTAATTAAATGAAATTTGTTTTCAAGTTTCATTCTGCGCCATCGGAAAGATCGCTATTGTTCCAGACCCCGGTCGTGGCTTCCGACTGGATATTACGATCATTTGGTCGCCCGCTACTGTCATTTACATTTCATTTAGGCGTCGCGTCGCCGCACGACGAATTAAGCTGAGTTAATAAAATTAGTTAATTTTGCTAATAGATTTCGTTTTTGAATTGTATTCGGCACGGGAAAGCGGAACCCTACGAAAATCGTTATTAGGGTCGGTCGAATGCATTCAAAGGCAGGGCAATTATTCCGAATTAAGTTTTACTTGGATAGGTGTCCATTAAGATAACGTTGTTTCATTATAATAGCTATTTATTAATCTATTCATGTTTGTGCTTTAAGACGTATGGGTGCGCGGGCGATAATTCGTGTCCGAAAAGCAGAGACGTAGTTAGAATTTTTTTAGGGCGACAGTGACCATGCATTTTATATATTATTTATAAATAATTTGTCGTTATACAAGCAATTTTATGCATACAATAAATACTTTAAAATAATATACTATTTTTAACTATACAAATTATAATTTATATAATTGCTACTGTTATTTTAATTACAAGAAGGGTCATAATCGCCGTTTCACACTAAATATATATATATATATTGAACCATATATACAGGGCACCTTAATAGAATTTATGCTTAAAGGTTTATTATCTGATAATAAATTCCATGTTTATGAATAAACATGTTTATTCATGTTATTTAGAAACAATTTAATATGAAAATTTAAATGTCTGAAAGGAAAATATTCTCCCCCATTATAGAAGAATGGACTGAATTAATTACGAGTAATAAATAAGCAATTTTATAATGCTGCATTAAAGTCCACTAACACCGTGCCTTCGAACTCGAGGAATCGGAATAAATAAAATCAATTATGACCTTTGTGGTTTATTACCTTTTTGGTTTCACATGATTACGTTTCGAGTCATGTACCAATTCATTGTATAACTTATAAATCGTCGTAGATTTAGATTATTACATTTGTGAACGTGAAAGACATAACAAATGGCTGATTCGGTTTTGAATTTATTTATATTGCCCGTCAATACGGGAGATTAAGGGGCTAATTAAAAGTCACACGTGTCACGTTTCGAAGATTTATTTATCATCTTCGGGACTTTGTATAGACATTTATCCACTATTTCCAGTCATCAATCAATCATATATATTGTTTTACACGCTTAATATATTTAACACATGTTATATTACGATATATATCACCGATAATGATAATAATAATTTACTTAAATTTTATTAAATAGTTTAATTTAATTTTCAAATGTATTTAATTATATTTCTTAATACAAGGGACAGTTACGTTTCTTATTAGCGATAAATAAATAAAAAAATCGACTCGTGATTAAATTGACCGAGTTTTTTTGATTTTATTTTTATTTAGTTCAGTAGAATATTGAAAAAAATTATCCCCAATACAAAAAATAGTTTCGTTACCATCGAAATGTAAAAAAAATGAATTATATTATTGATGAAATAAATAAATATTATTTTTTGTAACGACCCGCAGATCAAAACGGTACGGAATATTGCCAAACAAACCAGTTCCCAATAACAATTCCAAAATTCGAAGAAACGCGTTTGTTTTTGTTTACGGTGTAACGGTACGAGCATGTAAACATCAAAAACAAAACATATTCGCTCCAAAACATATAAAAACGACACGTTTGTTTCGTCATAAACCAATTTCTTTTTTAATCGAACAATTATTTTTATTTAATTACTGTCGACGTTGTTAGAAAAAACGCTGCAAATGTTTCTCGTTCATATATATATGCGAACATAATTACATTACTTTTACAATCCATTTACGGCATAATATGCATTTCCATTTATACACGGTACTTAATTCAATACTCTCCACGCTTATTCTTATGTCCAAAGATATCCCGGAGCATTGTAAACAAATTACATTTACGCCGAAATTATTATTCCTAAATATAGACTTTAAGGAAAACATAAGCTTATCCACAATCCCTTCGATTATCTCGATTAGCAAGAAAATACACGCGCGATACATATTTTCGTTCCGAATTCCGAATTCAACGGCAAAATATAATAAATCATTCAATTACCACTTAATCGCGGAGCTTCATTTGGCGAAGAAAAGAAAATATATATATATATTCATGCTCCCTAAGTTCGTTTTAATTTATGCTAATGAAGAGATTTGTTTTATTAGCGACGTGGCTTCGCGCGTGTCTTCATCAATCTGGCGCGCCAAAGTTATGCCCTTTATTGCTTATATTATTATTAATATGGCCGCGCGTGGACGCGTCATTGAAAAATAGTTGTGCCGTGGCGTAATTGCGACCCGTTTGACCTTTGCTTGGAATATTGCGGTTTTATGATGCGGAAAAACTTCGTGGCGCGCATACGGATTACCGCGTTTAAAGCAATACAGCCAAATTGGTTAGGAAAGCGAATACTTAATGTCAGACGTTTATTGTATTAGGGAATAGAAAGGGCTTTGCGATGGAAAGCCGAATTCTCGAGGGTTAATTGAATTCGTTTTATAGACGATTTTGTGCCATTATTGCGACACAAATGACAACGTAAATGAATTTACGATTGATGTATCCGTCACTTAAATTGTAATGATGCGCGACAATGCATTGCGCATCTTTTTGAAATGTAAATACATTATTCTGACCTTGGAAACGGAATAATCATAATAATTCGTCAACAAAAAATGATTATTAACGAGTTATTGTATTCAGGAATCGTAGTTCAATTAAGTCTGAGAAATAACTCCCACGAGATGGCGCTAGGGGCGATTTCCTTAAGCATTCAAGTTAATCCTCGCCTGTTGATTGGGCTCTCCCGCATAAGGAACGCATTGTGGGAATTAAACACGGGAAAATCGCTCACAGCAAACGTTTACAAAGATTTTATATACTTTCTCCGCAAAATCACACGCGCGGTTAATATAAGCGGAAACGAGTTCACGCACTTGCTCATTCGCAACAACTTACGCACTACGTTGCGTAATTGTGGTGGGATATTTATGCGATCATTCGAGAATCAATGACAACTGTGTGATCGCGGTGATGAAAAGCCGCGGCAGCTGTGACGTGCGCGAAAAATCATGAATAACGCTGTACGTAATTTTTCACGGCACGAATACGGAGCTGATAACGATGCGCGAGACCTGGATATCGACGCGATCGAAAAATATAAGACGCCATATTTCATACGCCATGCGCTCGTTGGCCTTCGCGAAAAAGTGTTCGAAAATTCATGGCCAAACCGAGAGGATATATATATATATATATATGTATATAATACCCCAGCGGAATATTGTTGCTAGCGGCGCGTACTCGTTAGTCTTAGCACGCATTCGACGACTTCCGCTCGACTGGTCTACATTCGATGCCACGGGCACCATCATCCCGCGGTGCATCAGTGTGCGCTAGATAATGAAGAACAACTTCGCTGATTCACTGGCGTAAAGATGAAATCAATTTTGTTATCGAACCACCGAACGATAAAGGTTTGCCTTTGTTTACGAAACATGAAGGTCAAGATTTTTGTTTATCGACTTGTTTACACAATATTTACTTTGTAAACAAACAAACGTTGGTAAACAAAACAAAAGTTTGTTATTGAACAACGAGAAGTATTATTCCCGCGGGTTTATAAACACAATCAAAGTCAAAGGTGGAAGCAAAACAATAAACGAAGTAGTTTTTGTTTTTGATTTTAAAATCCGTAGTCATTCAACACCACTACACCTTAGCACCCGTCATAAATAACAGTTCTGATTAAATAAACCGGGCCTAAATTATTATTCCAACGGCCCCTCGATAATATAAGCCAGATTGAATTTAACGCTGAGCCGGAATTTCGATCGCGTAAAATTCAAGACCTGTCAGCCGACCTTAAAACCCCGGAAACAAAAGGAAGTCTAAAATATTTAGCCGCGCTCTAAAAGTACTTGGTTTTATTCCAGCGTTAAAAGGCATCTTCCACACCGCGACCCAATTCTATAATCTAGCACATCCTGCAAATTTCCTGCTGGTTTCAATAATTTCGGATTTTTGCACGACGCTCAACTCACGAGCCCAACACGAAACCCACCGCGAAACCGTTCCATTTGATGATTGAATTTACAGACCATCTTACATTATGTCTCCTAATCACAATCAATTAATTAAACTTGATCACTTTAATCCCATCTGGTCCAATGTACGCAATCCGCAAATTTGCGAACAATTGTGCCGCCGGAAGTCCATCAATTAAACAGATTAGCTGCGAAGACACGGCGAACATTCAAATGTAGTCAGCTGAGAAAAAACGACGAACAACAAAGGCGTAGGAATACAAATGGAGAAAGCAATAAAGACAAATTCGCCGACCGCAACCGCTCCAATTCCTGCAGTCCTTCGAACTGCGGCCGTGCAAATCCAGCGTAGTGGCCGAAAATTAGAAACGTTCTTTGCATAATAAATGGCCCACTTTTTCATTCACAACCGGTAAACAACGTTTTTGTCCGCTCACTCTCTGCGGTCGAACGTTGCAAACCATTTGAATCGTCGCTAGGCTCTCGTATACATTTGTGTAAAAATCTTTGCACTACGTTACCCGACCGAGTTAAACAGGCGACTGTATCTATAAGTACGTTACAGGACCGCAGATTTTGGATTTCCCCGTTCGAACGTTTTTGAATATTGCGATACGCGGACAGCTCTAAAAACGTAAATCCTAAGTTTACGGGTTTGGAGTACCACCGACCTATCTGTGCACTACGTTGCGCGACGAGATCAGACCGGCGATTCCAGATCTTATTACTACTTTTCGTGACCAAAGATTTTGGACATCCCTTTACTAAAATTTTCTCATAATGCGATACAAGAGCAACTTTAGAATGCCGAAACTCTATTCGCTACGCGAATTTCGAGTGTCGCTGAATTATCTGCGCACTACGTTACCCGCCCGGGTCGCGTTCACAGGACATTTCGGTCCGGTTGAGGTAAACAAAGAAAGCCACGCTGCCTGGTCGTTATCGTTCCTGGAACGTGTAAACCCATCGACTGTAACGCGTTCATTCGATGCCTTCATGGTTCAATGATCGTTTCAAAGCAGTTTTATAGTCTGCGTTTACAAAAGAATTATAACCCAGCGCTGATACACTTTCTTGATTACACTTTTTAAGGTCACCGCGCTTTGTATTTCGGTTTATCCTTTCTTCATTATCTTCCATCTCGTTCTCGGCACTTTGTGCTTCTTTTTGCTCCTTCGGACTTCTTTGGCCGCGCCCTACCCCCCCTACCTTCCACATCACCCCTCGTCGCGCTTCCTCTTCACTTTTTTCTTACGCTCACGCTTCGTTTTATATTTAATTACTCGTCGCTCCAATGAAATTATTTCGCTCCGCAAGACAAGAACAGTCAGGTGCATCTTGAATTAGACCCGGTAATTCGATTTTTCTTTCATTTCTCATAACAGTTCGATGTTCAGTGTTAAATGCCGCCCGCGCAAAATTTTTACCGGACGCCCGATTAATGGGCGCAATGCCCAATCCGATCGGACGCGCACCCATCCGCGTCGCTTCCATCGTTAACTCTGCTTGACCAGCATGGAATCCACGATCGCAGCGCCCGACCCGGTACTTAAATCGCAATTTGGTCACGGGCGGAATCATTTCGCAGTCCTACGTCAAAAGCCTTTCGTCTTGATTAATTCGCTTAATTAATGAAATGTATATTCCGATTGCGAATATAAACATCGCCGGTGTAAAAGCAGCTTTTAATTGCGCAAAATCTCGACGGAGGATCGGAGAAAGAAGTCGAGCTGGTTACTTAATAATATCAATTGCGTTTCACATCGAATTGAAGATTCTGTAGTGAATTCTTTAATTAGGATCCGCAAATACCGCGCGACGATATCTTTATTTCATCGACAGAATATTTTCTTCAGTTCGCTCGGTTTCGGTCACGAACTCGGGACATTTTCCCGTCCTTCGGTGCGACTATTTCATTACCTTTTTGGACATTGTTCCTATTTGCATTACTTTTAATACATATATATGTATTGCGTAACGTCATTTAGGTTTTTTTTTTAAATATGAAATAATTTGATTTGAAATAATGATTTCTTGAAATAGAATACAAAAATAAAAAGGACTTTCCATAGACCGAGCGTGAATTGAATCGGTTTGACAGTACACGAAAAAAAATAATGATATAAATCCAACACAAAATGACCACATTGACTATACGGTGTTGATTCAACACAGAAACTTTGTAAAATTGAAACGAACAATTTGTTTGAATGAAAACACTCGAATTCTAAGCAAAAATAGCCGCTGTGTTTATAAACACGGTATGTCAAAACAGTATACAATCAACACATACCTCGATGTAGATCCAACATATTTTGATTATTTTAAAACTAAACTATTTTTATATAAGTTTAATATAATTTTTCAAAACTTGTTCCTTATACTACAATACTTTCATGTAAATCATTCATAATGTTCCTAATGGTCATATTATGAATGATTTACATGAAATAAAAGTTTAATGTCTTATTTTTTCCCGTGTAGAAGTTAATAACAACGAATAACAAAACAACCATTTTTGTCGCGACCGAATGAACATTTAAGAAGAGAAAATGACATTCTGGAAGCGACAAAGTGTACTCTGATGTGCTTAGTACTTGAAAAGTAGCGCGAATTTAAAATTGATTACTGGTCGCCTTAATGATAACAAGGAAATAACGAAGCCAATGGGATTATACGCGCGTGAATGTGTAATGTGCAATCTTTCATTCAAAGGATATCCTTTGGGTCATAAAAGGTATTAATATATGAAACCGTCATTTTGAGGTCGTAATAAAGTTATATATTAATATAATGTAAAATATATGTGTGTGAATGTGTATGTATATATTTAAATACATATTGAACCATAATTTTCGGAAACATGACTAATATAATACATAATATGACTCCGAAATTTATTTATAAATATATGGTCTTTAAATTTAATACATTTTACGGGCATCGTTATTTATATTGGTCTTCGAAACGATCGAATTGACGTTATGTAGTTATTTTTTTGTTTGCTTTCGAACCAGTTGCGAGCTACTGATAAATGTTGGAGGACCACGCGCGTTGTTTATGCCACTTAAGCGCCCAGAACTGCACGAGTGTGTGTGGTGCTTGATGTGCAACAACAAATGTTTAACACCCGTACGACGAATGTTTGATTAATATGTTTATAATTTATATACTTTTAATAGCCATAACGAGGATGGATTTTAGAATAAATTGGTTTTAATATTCGCATCCGCCTGACGAAAATATCCAGCACATGAGTACGGTAAACAGTTGCCTAAATTGCATATCCGCATATGAACGCAAATTTTATCATATTTCATTCAATAGGTCGGGCAATTTTTGTTTATTTCATTTAATGCAAATTAAAATCAGAATTTATACGTAGCCTTTTTAACGCTGGGTTTATTAGCTTGAATTATTTTTTATTAATGGCTCCAATATTTGTATAATCATTATTATAGATTCATTAGTTGCGTTAGTTATGTTAGCGAATTACGAACAGGAATATAATTATTTCAATCGTTTAATAGAATAATTTTTTATCTTATTTAATGAAAATTAAAATGCGAATTTTTGTAACCCTTGTTTAACTTTGACTTTCTTCCCAGGCAGAAATTGCCCACATTTAGACAACTTTACAACTGATACGATGTAATTACAACATTGGCAACCGACATCGACTAGCCAACATCCGACCAACATCAAATCCACTTTATGACTCAGGATG
>JABFQC010005346.1:0-11723 GCA_022817085.1 Psilanteris sp. ZL-2020 | reverse complement strand
CTGAATGTCTTAAAACCTATAATTATTTCGTTAAAATGTACAGACACTACGCAACGCCAAATTTAATCAAAGTTTGATCAAAATGTAGGTTTTTTAGGGTAAGGTAGAAATTAGGTTGAAATATGTAAATTCTACATTTATAATACGTTGAAATGTCCACTAAATTGGAGCAAGTTACATAGAAATAAGCTGGATAATATGTAAGTTATGTAATCTATATATTATCCAGCTAATTTCTATGTATTTTGCTCCATTTTGTTGGAAATTTCAACGTATTATAAATGTAGAATATATATACTTTTACCTAATTTCTACCTTCAGCCTTTTCTGTTCTGTTGGGGTTAATGGATGAATTAATAATAATTAAATTAATTGCAATTATCCCAGTAGCCGGGTTTCAATTTAGAGTTTACAATTTAAATTGTAAAATGGACACAAAGTCAATTTGGATAAAAATGTATAAATTGTATTAAATTGTTTCAAATAGCAACCAATAAGAAGCCAGTTTTCAGAACAAAGTGAATTGTACATAATTGCATTAAATTGTAAAGACATATTATTACAAATTGTACATAATCGTATTAAATTGTAATATTTGGAAAGTCTTATGTCTTTATAATTTAATAAAATTATGTACAATTCATTGTGTGCTGAAAACTGGCTTTTTATTGGTTGCTATTTAATTTAACACAATTTATACATTTTTATCCAAATTGACTTTGTGTCCAATTTACAATTTAAATTCTAAACTCTAAATTGGAACCTGGCTACTGGGAGTATTTTAAATTTATAATTAGTAGTTAACAAACTAAAATTATTCGTAAATGCCAAAAAACTATTTGTTTATTTTATATTTCATTAAGTGACACTAATATGGATTAAAATGTTTTACCTAGTTGTAAAAGTATTCTCTTGAACATCCGTGATATGATACAATCACAATATCCTGGATTTCATTCACGACTAACAACTGTACCAACCTCGAACAACATCATTTAAAATATATCATATGGTTTTAACCAGCATTCGTAATAAAGAGAAGGTACTTCTTTTAGATCAGCTTGGACACATTTAACTTTGTAAAATGTGTACTGTAAAAACGTGTCTGTTTATAATCTAATAATAATATATGTTGCTTAGGAGAAACATAAAAATTATGTCTTGAAAAAACACATACATACCTTAGCTTCTTTATATTTTGTATGATAGATTATATATCTTCTTTTCATGTCATAAATTAAACAGAAGTATTTACTAGTTTTATCAATGGTAATAACATCTAATAATTTGGATGGATACTGACATTTCCATCTTCTTTAATTAAGCATTGAATTATTTTTTTACTTCACCATTGTTGAATTCATGTTGTTGTTGCTTAATTATGGTACCAGGATATAAATTTTCCTATTTAACCATATTGTTGAATACATATTAAAATTTCTCAAACAAAATAGTAAGTATAAATCCTTTAAATTTGTGAGGACCATCATGTTTATAGGAGCATATACAACCATTGTTTTTCATAGCATCCATGCTTTTAAAGTATTAAATCATTATATCATGGGCCTATTAAAATAAAATGTATAAGTCATAAGTATTCATTATAAAATACAAATATATTTTAGTAATATAACATAACAATTATATTAATTATATGTATATTATTCAATATTAAATTATTATTTATATATTTATAGTTGATATTATTTAATTACTGGGTATTGCTAATTAACACAAATATAGGCAAATCGGGTATATTTAATATTATAGTTCTAAATTGAATCATATAATATATTATAGTAAATTAAAAATTATACTATCTTCTATGGAAATCATATGGTTATGTCTGAAAAAATATTAACAAATATTAAGTAATTCTCACAATGTCAAAAAATTTCAATTTCATGACTATTTTTGAATTTTTTTATCAATAGTCAGCAAATGTCAATTAATTATTTCTATAAGTCACATCAAGCATTATAAGTAAGTTTAGGAGAACTTATGTACTTTAATCATAAGATTCTATTTCAATAAATGTATCAAAATATATGAAAATAAGAAATTGAACAAAAAAATGATTTATTCATTTTTTACAATAAAAATAAGTAATTGTTAAATTGAAACAATACAGTCATATAATTATTGACATGTGTGAAATCTGTATATATCCTTGTCTAATTTATTGTTAGTGGTAATTAAAATTATATATCCATTGATTTATTTCAACAAAAAATATATGTAGCTAATAAAGAATTAAAAATAACATATTTTATGAGTGGTAAAAGAATTTATCATGTTTTCGATAAATATATGAAATTATGAAACCACCATATAAAATACTAATTCTTTATTTATTTATTCATTTTTTAAAGACAAAATTCAAAGTGAAATTTGCAAATCATAATTGTAGAGAATGATATAAATAATAAATAATGATAATAATAAATGTTACCGTAGTGATATGTTATAGATCAGTCGCTATTGTTTATAGAATTTCTTTTGCCATAAAAAATGCATTGTGAGAAAATCCCATTGATATTTTTATCTTGCATTTCATGACACTAGCTTATAGCCTTATCTGCCTTATGCTTATACTATATTTAAATGTGTAGTATACCGTAGCTGTATATGTAGAAGGGTTTATGGGTGCGGCGCTTCGGCGCTGTATATGTTTACCTTTTATCGTGGTACCGCCGGTACCGGTACTACTCTGAAACGAATTTACTGAATTTGGAATATTTTGAAATATATATTTTTCAACTTATAAAATTTGTGGTAATATTCCGTCCAGTAATTTTTTCATTTTAGGAGACTTACTTTCCAGCGAAAGGTATATTCATATAATTAAATATTTGTTTAAAATTGATGAATTGATTTTTGAATTGCGTCATTTTATTATGATAATTTAAATTTAAATTTATTGATAACAATCCATTTTTGAAATAACATTTGCACTTAAGTTAATGTGGTCCTTAATTCAAGCAATTTTGACACATTGCAGATTTTAATATATTGTTAATTTATTTAATACATATTTTTTATTAATTCAGGCAATTTTTACATTTTGGGAGAATTTATTCAATTTAAAAAAATCTATTTAATATTGTAGTTTAACCGACTCATATTCGAGGTGATAAAAATCATACTCTACTAACTACATCAACAAAGCGTTACATCATTGGTTTTTAATTAATTAATAAAATTCTCCCATGTATTTAGAATGGCCTGAATCATTTGTAAGTATTAATTTCATATATAAATAACAAACAATAAATAAACACTATTCCATTACATTAAATGAAGAACCGTCTTAACAATGTTAATTTTTTTAAACAATGTAAATTTGGTATAAAAAAATTAATTTTCTTTTAATAAAGTGTATATAATAAAGTATTTATATTATAAAGTTATGAACAAAATACCAAATTTATAACACAGTTGCAAAAAGTACTAAAACTGAACTCCTTTAGGCGCGTTCACAATGAAAATACGAATGAATGTAAGTTTTACTTTTAACAAATTATTTAAACAAAAAATATAATGAAATTTTGTTAAATTTATATTTAGCAATATTAAATTAAAAAGAAATATTGTTTATTATTTTAAAATATAAATAATTAACACGCCGACAGATTTTGACTGGTTTTACTGTTGCCAGATTTGTATCTCTATCCTTATCTGTGGGATTCGACTGTATATAAAATAGTACTGTTTAGTTCGTTTCATTCATTCTCTCTTTTTCTTAACACTAGGTATTGGTTTATTTCATTTATAATACAGGTTATGTCTGTACTGCTGTTGGTGGTGTCTGTTGTGTGTCCCTATCCCTAATGCTTAAAAACTACATTTTGCTTCGCTGCTCATTGTGGTTGTAACTTGTAACTTATAAATTTACTGGCAACGTGTTAAAAGTTCATTAAACGTCGTCAAGATGCAGATTCCATCAGTATTTTTTATGGAAGGCACGACTGAAGAGCAGGTAATTAGTCAAAAAATACATACAAATTATAATCAATATTTGCTGACGATTCATGTTAGTACACATATGTCAAAGATTGCATCGTTGTGTTTTTGAGGTTATGAACAAGTTATTTTATAATTTAATAAATCTATGTTTTTTATTTTAATTCAGGTGCAAGAATTAAGAAGTTATTTTAGAAGTCTTGGAGCTGAAATCAGTGAGGAGAAATCACCGAAAGGCATTGAAGATGATTTGCATAAAATTATTGGTGTCTGCGACTCATGTTTTAAGGAAGGCAATGAGAGTGAAATTGAAATGATTCTCAGTGACATTGTTTCTATTATGATCATTGTAAGTATGCTTTATTGAAAATTTAGAATTATTTCTTATTATTATATACAGTGCTGATATTTAACCCGGGAGTGGGCGCGCACTGGTTTTTTCCCCGCCCGATTTCATTTTTTCCATTTTTCAATAATATTTTTTATGGAACGTATATATTTGACTGGCATGTAAATTCTTTTTAAACCTTTCTGAATAATAATTCATAAAAATTTACATGATTTCTTACCCCCTTTTAGACAAAAAATGCGCGCGAAGTGAGTCGCGGTCATTTCGACCATATCACACTTACTAATGTAACACTTTTGGGCGACTATATAAATACCATACTAGCCTGTAGTTTATCTCTCTGTTAAAATTATATAATTAAAAAAGTTAATACATTTAAATTATATTCAAATATTATGACACTCAGAAAAATTAAACTTATAACACTAATTTGGTGACATTAAAACAAAACTCTAAAAATATCGTTTATAATACTATTCTACTAAAAAAAGGTGGAAATTTAAGTATGAAAAACTATAGTTTTACAAGAAAAAACAGTAATTTTTAGGTTTTTACTTTAATGTCTCCAAGTTATTGTTATGAATAGTAATTTTCTATATATTTAATTTTGTCTGAGTGTATATATATTCTGACACATTAAATTATAAAACTAAATTTGAATGTAATTTATTATTTAAAATTTTAATTAATATAAAGAAATAATAATGTAATACACATTGAATTTTTACAATTACATTTTTTCTAATAAAATACTCTTGTATTATATTAATATTAGTTAACAATGATTGTTTACAAGCGAAATAAACTCGGTCGAAATGACCAACAGCGCGCCAACTAACGTAATTATTTTTAATGCGCCTACTGCCGGGTTAATATTTTTATTTTAATTTATATGATTTTTAAACAGTAACTGTATTTTGGTATCCACCTGAATGAAAGTTTAGCCAACAGAATATTAAATAAATTAATGTTTTATATATAATGCTATATAAATGTTTATAATTTGGTTATAAATTCTATAATTTAAATATATTTATCACCGCTTATTATTAACATTATTTTGATACAACAATTTTAGTAAATTTTTGAGATTTTAATATAGTTTGAGAATGTAATAATAAATTTTAAATATTTTAAAAATAATAATATTCTTTGATTGTTATGAAGTAAATCTGAAAGAAATAACTTTTTCTATTTTTTATTTGAATACTAGTTGTTGGTATCATTAAAAATGATATAATATTTTAATACATATAAAAATATATTTATTGGGTTATTTAAGTCTAATACAACAGGGTTACTGTTTTTTATTGCAGTAATATAAAGTAAATTGCATATTACTTTTAAAAACTTTATACTATTTTCTTATAGTCACAGATTAATTTTATATCAATTATTTCAATTTTCAAATGAAATTGTTGATATAGTAACATAATTTGTTTTTTTATCAACATTGAAAACAATTTATTCTTACATGAATAACTAAATATAAAAATTCACTGTTATTATAAAATAACATTCTCCTAAAACAAGAAAATTATATATATCAATATCTAATATTAAGCATTATTATTAAAATATATATTCTAAAATAGTCTTAAGAGTTTTTAATACAGTATTATCTATTTATTATATTAATATTTTATATATTAATTCAGGTGATTTTCTCATTTTTGGAGATTATTTTTATACAAACAATATATATTAAAAAACAAAATTGTTCATGGGAGACTATAACTCATTTTGTTGCTACCTTGAAGAAACAAGTTATATGCAAGTTATTTTTCATTATTATTATGTAATTATAATAAATATAATATAGAAATACTAACCCTATTATTAATTAAAATAGACTTAAAGAACTTCCTAAAAGAATCACCTTAAGAGAATTAAGAAAACTTGTATTTTTGTTTTTAAATTTCTTTTTGTATTTAAAGTTGAATGCATTGTTTATGCTTTTCTATATGTTTATAATATTTTGTTTACATATTGTGATTATAATTATTATTATATATGTGATTCATTTAGATTCTGTCTTAATCAATGTTTTAATAAAACATAATAGTCATGGACTAATACAAAATATTCATGGCATTAGCATAAAATTATGTTATTTAATTTTTATATAATAATAAAAAATAAGTAACTAAATAATTATTTATTCATAGGTTGTACCAACTGAACGTGCTGAGAATTTAATATTGGCTTTCTGTGAAAAATTAACCAAAGCACCAGGAAATAAACTTGGTCTCGTATGCCTTAATGCGTAAGTTAGATTAATAATAATCTAACAATCATTAATGTAAATTTTATTAATAAATAATTTAATTATATTTTGTACAGATTATGGTTACTTTTCCAATCTTTACCAGAAGAATCACCAATGAGATATCATGTATACTATCATTCAGTTCAGATTGCAAGAAATGTTGATCAAGTTAAAGCAGTTTACAGTGGTGTAGACCAATTAAAACAACAATTTGCACCGTGTCCACCATCTAATGAACAGATGCAAAAATTATTGCGTTTATTACATGAAGTTCTTCAAAGTTGTAAACAAGGGTAAATTTTTAATTTGTATTATATATTAGTTTAGTTAAAATGTAATTGTAATATATTTTTATTTATTAAAAAGTAACACAAAGGAAAATTATAAATATAAAATTACTAAAAATGTATAATTAATCTAGTAAAATTATACATGTTCAAATTTATATATATATATATATATATAAATTGATAACAAAATTATTCTTAATTATAATTAATTTTCATTTTACAGAGAACAAGCAGCTGCAGTCATGGTTGAACTTTTAGGGACATATACATCAGAAAATGCTTCAGCAGCAAGAGAAGATGCCCAACGTTGTATTTTAGCAGCTTTGGCTGATCCAAATACATTTTTGTTAGATCCTTTATTAGCTCTTAAACCAGTGCGATTTTTAGAAGGAGAAAATATACATGATCTGCTTTTAATTTTTGTTCAAGAAAAACTTCCAGCATATTTGCACTTCTATCAGGACCATAGGGACTTTGTTGAACATACGCTTGGTACATATTAAAACAATTTTCATTTTAAATATTTTTTTATTTGTTTATTTTTTGTAAATTTGTAAAATTGTAAATGTGTTGACTGTGGTTACATATGAACATAAGCATACATCGTGATAGAATGAAGTCAACATTAATATTTTTTAAGTTAATTAATATTTTCAGTTAATGTTGAACAATCTTACTTTAATTTTATAGGCTTGAATCATGAACAAAATATGAAAAAAATGAGACTTTTGACATTTATGCAACTTGCGGAAACAAATCCCGAGATGACCTTCCAAAGAATTCAAGCAGAATTAATGATTGAAGAAGATGAGGTAGAAAGTTTCATTATTGACGGTATGTATTAATATATTTCTTTATACATAATTTTATTTAATTTTATTGGAAAAATAGTTGCAATTTGTTATAATAATGTTATTTACATATGATCATTATTAATTAGTATTTTTATTATACTTTAATAGTTTTTAATTAACAAATAAAATATCTTAGAAATTCATGCTTGGTACAGATATTGTAAAAAAATTTACAGCATGTTTTTTTTATGTTAAACTTAGATTGTTTTTGGTAACTATTTATGAAAGTCAATTATATTATAAACCCTGTTTTTTAAAT
This sequence comes from Psilanteris sp. ZL-2020, assembly GCA_022817085.1. NCBI lineage: Eukaryota > Metazoa > Arthropoda > Insecta > Hymenoptera > Scelionidae > Psilanteris > Psilanteris sp. ZL-2020. The sequence goes on along the minus strand of JABFQC010005346.1, from coordinate 3,739 downwards.
TAAATATATTAAATATATAATAGATAACAAATTAAAAAAGGATATATATTTAATTATTCTTATTTTTTTCAGTATTAAAAACAAAGCTCGTTAGAGCCCGTATGGACCAAGCAAATAGGAAAGTCTTAATCTCAAGTACAATGCACCGAACTTTTGGACGACCACAATGGCAGCAACTTCGTGAGTTATTAGTTGCTTGGAAATCTAATCTTGCTGCTGTTCAAGATGGTATGAAATCTGTTCGTCCAGATGAAACTGAGAATGCTATAAAAGCAAAAGCAACAAACGCGCACTAATATTTAAATTAATAAATCTGTTAAAGTTTTAATTAAATAAGAAACTACTGTGAAAAAAACAACATTAGTAATTTTTTACACCGAAAGAACATCATATAACTTTGATTTATGATTTGAATATGTTCAGACTAATCTAAAAATTAAAATAACCATTTTATATGGTTATTATTATATTAGAATCTTTTATAATTCGTAAAATATTATCTTTTGTAAATTATACGATTCTTAATTAAATGAAAATACAACGAAAAATAAAAGATTCTTTTATAATTATAATATAAAACTTCAAAAATTATAAATAAAATATTGTGGAAAATCTCGCACGAAGTGCTTTGTACAATTATAATTTTTATGATATTAAAATTGAGTTTATACAACAGTTGGTATTTTATGTTATTTAAATTTGAACAAACTTTTAATATAAAGTTTTATACTTCCAATTTTGAACTAATTTATTAACCAACATTTCTACTTATGTTTTTATTTATAAACTGAAAATTTTAATTTTTATCCAGTTTTTATTTATTTTACTCAATAAACACATGACTACTTTATTATTCATAGCGACATTATTATATACAATATTATTTATTACGTTAAAGTTGCTAAATATAAAATAAGTTTTTAATATTTAAAAATGCTTATATGATATTAAAAACTCATATATTAAAAAAATAGTATATTTATGCACATTAGATAAAATATAAGTACTTATATTTAATTTGCATTAATTAATTTTTATATTCCACTTTATATAAGTGGGGGGAATAATTGTCCATAATTACCAAATAAGTTACTAAATTTAATAGTATTTGCATACTATAGTAATGTTTGTATTCTTAACATGAAGTAAAAATATATTTTGTAATGAACGGGCACTCCATTTGCAGTCCTACTTATACTATTTTAATTATGTTTTTTCAGGTCAATTAAGATTCACATAGTAATTGTTTCTAATAGAATAATCACAAGTAATCGAAATTAAATTATATAAATAAAATATCTATGTGGTTATATCACATTAAAATATGAATCTTCTGTCTGAATATTCCATTTTTAGTTCAACAAAGGTTTTTATTACTTATTAATTATGTGATATCTATTATATATATGATATATATAATTAAATACGTTAATAACGTTTATAAAATATGTGTATAGTTTGGAAATATGCAATAATTAAACGGAAATTTATCATTAAACACAGTATACATATAAAAGTAATTTGTTCTCTTAGCATATTTTTCAACTAAATTAAAATTAAAAATTAAGCATTTATTTTTAACATTAAAAATGTGATTTTCTAATTTTAGTTTTATTATTAATATAAAGAAGCTTGCAAAAAGATTAATAATTATATTCGTACAGTATTCAAGGACGCCCTTTAAAACACATCAATTGCACCAATTAATAATACGTTCATTGTAGTAAGTGACTTTAAACTATTTGTTAATTTTTTTTTCTAAATCAATAAAATTCTATGGAAAATCTAGATAAAATTTGCTTCGCTTATATGTATACATACTAAATTCATGACATTTTATTTTCTTAAATTAGTATGGAATTATCATAAATATATGAATTTGTTACTTTTAAACAATTAGACTTAAAACGCGGGCAACATACTGTGATGTGCTTATAAAATCCCTTGTGATTCACAGACTTAGAAAGTTTATCACTTACTTTATTTAATAATGTCGTTATTGCTGATTGATTTAAAAACAGTTTGATTCAATTATAAAATTATAAACTCCTGTGTGAAACAAGTTAGGTTGACTTAACTAATTACCAGATATAAATGCTGAGTATTAATTTTACAATAACTTACTTTTAGTAAATGAAATAGATTTACTTTTTATTGAATTATACAAAATTTAAAAACTGATATGTTTATTTGTAGTGCAAATTACATTTTTGAAAAATACTTTTACATTAAAAGCATTTTGAATAAGCACTTAATTTTAGCTTACTGTTATTGGTAATGAATTATTAGTAATTCATTTTTTTAACTAATTTTATTTTAGATTATATAGTAATTTGTGAATTTCACCACGGAAAAGAAATATATATTAAAATTCATATAATAAAAAAAATTGAAATTTAAAAACGTATTTACTGATGTATTAAGTTTAATATATAATTGATTTTAAAGCAGCCTTCTTAATTGACATTTGTACATTTTTTGTTTTATATTAAAATTAAAACTTATAAGTCAAGCATTATTTCTACAGCAACAAACAAAGTCATATAATTCGTGTTAATTACTTTATTTCTAATTCTTTATGGTACTGATTGCCAATATATCTATGTTAAACTGAATTAAAAATATCGATTTCAGCAAAATAAGATGAAAATAATTATTCATTTTCTCAAAAATTATGTGGAATTAAGCCGAAATGATATTACACATCATTCAATACTGAAACTAGATACTGTCAAATATATTTTTAACAATTTCTTAAAAAAAACTTGTCCATTGGATTTATTGCAGTACTAATATTTAAATATTAAGTTAGTAAACACCGATACAAAATTATTCGGTTATTTGATTCTATATATAAAATATCACAAATTATTAATATATAATTTTTCAAATATTATAATATAATATGATGTAAATTATTTTTGGTTTTTGGCATTGATGTAAGGACCTTCACTCCCTTTTTATATCACAAATAAAATTGTAACAAAATATTATTAAGGTTCCTCCATGACCATGTTGTATTAATTGGTTTTATATTAAAAAAATCACTGCTTTCGAAATATCGGATTACTTTTTAATTTAAATAAAACATAATAAAAAAAAAATAGTTGCTACTATCGTGGAACAAATTTATTATTTCCTTATTATATTAAAGCTTATATGTTATTTTTCTTTGATTATATACTTACATTTAACATGGGTTAATATTATAATTTTTACCTTTTAAGATAATTAATAAGATATATTAAATTATATTTCAAAAATTAAGAGTTCTAGTAGAAATAATTTCTTGACAAACTCTGCCAAACTGTTCCAAACTTTGCCAAAAGTAATTTGGCGTGAAAGTTCGGTTTTTATTATTTATGTCAAAAGTATATACAATATTTGCAAAAATTAATTGAAAATTGAGATAACAATTAATAATTAACATTTGTAATAAATTAAGAATTGTTGTATAATATAGTTTTAGTCAACAATATATTCATTTCCCTGTATTGTAATTAGCTGGATACTTTTCTCTTTTCTTTTGAAATTGAGTTTTTACTTGCTGAAGATTATTAGTTCAATGCATTAAATACGAGTTATTTTTTAAATTAAAAAAGCATAGTAAAGTTTTGACAGATTTGTACACGCACTGAAATAGAGACAAACAAATTTTGTTTAATTCAGCATAGAATTTTGTTGTTATTTAACTAAACAAATAGTTTTGTTAGATCAACAAAATATAATGCAACTTCGA
>JABFQC010005345.1:0-11723 GCA_022817085.1 Psilanteris sp. ZL-2020 | reverse complement strand
CATCTGAATACTCTGAAGTTGTAAATATATTCATCAGATCAGACCAAAATCAGCATTTCGAGTTTTGTTTTGAAAATGTTTAGATTCAAGATATTTATATTAGTAGTCATTTAATAATTTTACAGTTATTAGTAAAATTAGTATTAGTTTTAGCTCTTCATTTATTAATAACAGAATTCAATAAATAATATCCTTTTTTGTCTTCTTTCATTTTGCGACACAATATTACATTTTTAATTTATAAATAAATTTATAAAATTAAATATACAACAAGTTATTAAAACTCAATGTTTTAAAAGTAATGCTGTTATACTAAATTAACGAGTTAAATTAAGATGTAATCATTGTAATGACTAACCCACACCATGTAACTCGAAACCCGTGCAACGCCGGCAGACCACGGTGCTATATTTGCATAAATCACACAATTTTACACGCTAAAACTAAAAATTCATGATTTAAATGACCAAAAAAAACTTACACTAAAATTACATGATTTATACACAGCTAAAACACGTGATACACGTGAGTGTTATTAAAGACACGAAGTGACTAATTCAAAACACTAACTGTATCTCAAGACGAGACACGTACGTCTTTATTAAGACACCGTAGTTGAAAATAAGACACTTTCATGACACTTTCTTCGGCGGTGTAACAACATCGTAATCGGAAAATTGTACTCGAAGATGAACGCAGCGATTTTTTGTTGGCATTAAAGCTAGAAAATGTTTTCCGTGTATAGCTTTAAACAAAGAATTGGATTCATTCACAAGACAGCGAAATACAAACGGTTGCAAGGGATTGACTTCCGCGTTCAAGTTCTTAGGTAAAAATGAGATACGAAGGAAGAAGTCACGCTTGTCTCGCTTAATCAGCGTCACGTGTCGGCGCAAGAAAAGGAAAAGCAGAGATGTTTCACTTTTGTTGATGTTCCGCCCATCTGTACTACCGTGCCTTTTGTTCTTGTACGCCTTACTATCTACCCTTTTTTATTATTTTTCTTTTCTTTTTTTTTGTTAAATACTCAAAGAACCTGCTGACGTTGAGGCAAAACAGTGACTATCCGCTAATGAAAAGAAAATATAAATAGAGCTACGCGAAAAGATAGCACCGCGGCGATGGCAGAGTATAAGAAAAACGAGAAAAGGAAAGCGGTCGAATTCCAAGGGTTGTTAATGAGTAAGAGACACACTGAATAAGATTGCTGCTGAATGCATAAAATTCTTTTCTCCGTTTGAAATCACCGCGATGCGACCTATTCGTGGCGCAGAAACATTTGCACGCGCGAGCATTCTTATCGATCGAGCGATAAGGATAGACGAGTAAGTGAAAGTCGACGATATTTCTGACACGTTTAATTTGAATTTCGCGACTGAATTTGGATTTGAATTTTGCTTATTAAAGCTTGATTATTAAAAGTCTAATAACGCAGCTTTGTTATTCAGCAAGATATTGTTGTTGGCAACGTAAACATTTGATTTGCATATTTTAATTACGAAACAAATTTTAATTAAAGAATTACTTTTGTTGTACGGATTTCAATTATATTAATGATATATACATGCATAATAACCCGTAGACGTTCCATAATTTTGTTTCCTTTTGCAAATAATAACATTTAATTACTGAAATTAATATACAATTTTATATAGGTGTACGAGCGTATTGTAATGTTTAGAATTATATGTTAATTTTTTATTCAAAGTTGTATTTCATAAGAAGTAAAGAAATTTTAAGCAATTTAAAAATGTAAAGTAAAAATAAAAATAAGGTAATTTATTTTATAGCCATATTATATTCATATTAGTTGCCAGTAGTAATAAATAACAATATTGAATAGAATATTAATATATAGAATTGTTAGAATAGAAACAAATTTCTATTAAAAATTACTGTGCCAAAACAGTATTGTGATCCGATGTTTGTCAACACATAAAATTACCCCTAAATAACGTAAACATTGTTTCGATTTTCCTATAATTTTTACTGTGTTTTAACGGTAATTATTCTTTATTGACAAACATCGCATCGAAGTACTGTTTTGGTGCAGTAATTTTTAATAGACATTATTCTCGGTGCAGTAAATTCTCTAATATATGTTTGGACATTAACATATTGCAAACATTTTAAATTACAAAAATTATAATATTTGATATTCAAATTCAGTAGTGAAAAAGTTGACTATATGTTGACTGTGTTTAAAAAGTAGAATTTATTAAAAAATTTGTTAAATACTATGTTGTCATATTGTAACTATATACATCAGTGATATAACTTTATATAATAAAAAGTTGTCGATATCATCTGTAATATAGATTCATTCTTATGGGATATATTGAATAAAAAATCCTCTTAATATATATCTTATATTATATCAACAATAACACTTAATTAGTTACCAACATGTCAATCTGACGAATACTCTGTAATAATAATTTACTTTTATTACTTTTTGATAAATGATCACTTTTGATGTTTATTCTATATGATGTTAATTTCATTAAGTATTGTTTTTGAAGAGGACCAGCAATCCGGTTGAAACGTTAATAAAATAAGATAAATATTATGAAATATGATTAATTTCAATTATATCTTAAAAATTCTGTTAAAAATGGTCGTTAAATATTAACTTTAAATATATCTTATACACTGAGAAAAATTATATATGAAAATTTACTACTTATAATACGAGCTTGGTCTTTTAAGCGTAGAAACGTGGATTTTACTATGTTTAGCAGTAATATTTTCAGATAAAGTAGTAAATTTTTATGTAAACAACGTAAATTTTTCTGTTAAAAAGACCAACTTTAATGATTTGTCGCTTAAAAGTCCAAGATCGTATTATAAATAGTAATTTTTCATGTTGGATTTTTCTCAGTGTATCTATATATCCATTGATTTAAAACCAAATTTAAATATACGAATAACGTGCTCTATTGTTATTAAAGAATTCTGAAGTATATTTCCTTTTCCTGAACAATGATTTTTGAAATTACATTTAAATGATGAAAAATATTTTAGTTTTCAAACACACACGTGTGCGCAATATTAGTGATTGCGACGCGTGGCACTGCAAGCTGAACATATATTGCGTTTAGAACTATATCTAATAACAAATGGTCACAATTTTAAGTCATTACATGATTACATGCCGTACGTAGCACTCGACATAATGAACTACAGTTTTAGTTTTATTCCGTAATTCATACTCAAACAAAAAGTTATAAAGTTAATGCGTCTATTCTTATATTATTATAAGAGCTCCACACACTATGTTTTCATGAAATATACGTTATAAAAAGTTGATTGAACACAATTGCCGTTCATAATTTGAAAGACGTGCAATATGGAACATGTTATTTGGTTTATTGATAAAACAAGTGCACGGAGTAATTTTAAATTGAATTAAATTAATGTTTCGAAATGATTAAATTATTATGTATATATTCTAATCATAGTTTTATACTGAGAAAAAACATTAACAATTTACTATATAATAAAATAATATATCAAAAGTGGACGATACGTGAAAACACAAAAAAACTTACTACATATTTTATATTAAAATTTTCTACATAAACTTGAATATATTATTATGTGCAGTTTTAATATATTATATAGTAAATTGTTAAACTATTTTTTCTCAGTGTATGTTTTGAACAACTCAATCAAACCAGCAAAAAACCAGCAAAAGCATAAAACTGTGTAATATCGCAAGTGGTAGTATTAAAATTTTTGCAACAATTAATGAATGAATTATATTATTCAATGATAATTCAAATCAAATATGATTCGAATTATTTTGAAAGACAATTTTGTTTCGCGTTGAGAAATATAAAACAGGTAGGTTACATTAATAAACACTTTTTAAGACAGTTTATGGACCGATTTTGATCTCTCGCTATAAATCTTATACCAGAAAATCAAAAATAGTGCCAAACGATTTCAATAATAGTAATGACGCATGAAAACGATTGCATATTGTATATGACGTAATAAATTATTACAAATATGCAACGTGTTGAGCATAATTAATTGTCACGAAATTTGAATTATTAATTGTTATTGGTAATATCAAGAGAGCTAAATCAAACCCGGTTACATTGTAAATGACCGCGAGAATACTGAAATATTCATTAAGGTAATATCACAGTACATTTCTGCGTTGTTTACTAATTAGATTAATTTAATGTAGCCAATTATTGACAACGTAAAATACTTCTAATAATAAACGCATGGTGTATTTGCGATAATTTGGCATCACGTTTTATAACCTCTCCTGCTTTCATAACTTAAGAATTCCGCACATTTTTGCACAATGAATGTAATCTTTAATTACGTACATGAATGTGCAGACTTTAACAAATATGTGTGCATAATTTGGATTTGAAAAAAAAAGGATTTAAATGATTGCAGATTTCAGAAATACGAAAATAATCTCTAATATGATAATTTGAAACTTATAATTAGAAGTTGTTTTTTTGTTTTTTTGTTATGAATATCGAACTTCTAATTAGGAATTCTGGATCTTTGTTTAAGATATCGCGCTGATATATGATATAAAGTTTATTATTGTATTATATTTGTCCTCTGAACATACCGACATTCTCTTACATGGAGTAGTTTTTGCTAAAACATTTACATCACTCAACTTCTGTGGTCTAATTTATGTATATTATAATTGAATAAAGAGAAAAAAAAGTATATGAATGGCAATTGAATAATAATATTATTTATTAATTGTAAATTAATTAATAACAATATGAGTTAATATAAATACATGAATAGTCTCTAAACTTCATTTAGAATAAAAAGTATCAAGTTAATTGACTTTTTCGTATTATATTACAATAATACGATATATATATAAATTGTAGAATTCATTTTGCTTTATAAAAATTCTTTGTTTAAAATTAAGGTTTTTGTATTATATTGAGAAAATATGGGTATTACAATATATTTGTATTACACACGTAAAATAAGTTATATGAATTTTTCTTATTTAATAATATAAAACAACCATACTGTAATTAAATTTTATTGCAGATGGCTTTTATTAGTTTAAAAATATATACATATCTTTACGATATATTTATTATATTTTTTAAAAAATTTTTTTTTACAATTTTTAACATAACACACCTTTCACATTACCCCTAAGATACAAAAAAAATCAGAAAAAAATAAAAAGAAAAAAGAAAAAAATCGTATCAAACTGACTGTCATTTATATATTAAAATTTAAAATTGAACATTTTTTACTCAACAATTTAGCGGCAAATTAATTGCGTCATTTTATAACGATGTGGTGGTTGAATTGAAATATCTAAAAGCAAACGTCTCAGTTCTCGCAGGGACTCCAACTTCGTGCAAAGAAAACACAAAAAGTTATTTTGCATTTCTAAACAAATTGTCATTTATTTGTTTTTGCACTTGTTGCGAACTACTTACTAAGGTATAAATTAGCACGACTATTAATATTTGTAGTAATATACTTTAAGTTAGGAACAAAAATCTCTATGCGCGTGATAGAAATTGCATTATTCGATATCCTGTTCTTAACAGCATTATTCTCAACAAAAGTAGTTACTCTTCTCGGAGAAAGTTAAATTTGATTCAAGGAAAAGTTTAATCGTGTAAGCACTTGATGGGCCACGGAATGTTTCTAGGTTGCTACCGAGAACACAAGTGAGATCTCGGAATCCGAATAAGGGACAAAAGACAGTATAACCGAACTTTGTTACAACTTCATTTTCTTCTTTCCACTGTTGCACGGCGAGTGAATACTTTACTTGTTGGTTCTACATCATCATTACTTGTTTTCATCTGTAATGGAGAAATCTCGTCTGAAAATACAGTTGAACTTTTTAACGAAGTTTAATAATAAAGTATACTTCCCATACACCTGGTTCATTAAATTTTGGCGAGTTTTTACGATTATGTTTACCGTAGCATAATTAAATTTATCGGTTACAACAATTTTTCCAAAATTTGCATTCAGATGAGTGTTTCGGCGAAAAGCTATCATGTTAATAATCTTAGAAAAATTGTTAATAAATTAGAAAAATTATTCAGTTATTCGTGTCTCGAAAGAAACAAAAAATAAATAAATTTTGCTCGGAGTGGTATGTATCATTTTGTGTTTATATTTATTTTTCTGATTATTCATTAGTAGCACAATAAGAAATTGCGTTAAGAGATGTAGTGCGCAAAGTATGTTATCTAAATCTTTATGTACATTGTCGCGCATTTCGAGTGAGATGATAAAAATGATGTCTTTTCATGCGATGCGCTCATTCAAAATGGCGGGAATTTTTCAAGTGAATTAGAATAATATTTCAGTTGAGAATATCAAAATTTTGTTTTGAAATTTATGATGTAAATTGATACTCATGAAAGTATCGATACCGAACGACCAGCGGTAATTTGTTTATGTTATATGGTATATTTTTTGTTATAAATAATTGTTTCAACTTATTTCTTGACTGAGTTAGTTAAAGTGGGTAATGATAATTACCCACTTTACCATTCAAAAAATGAAAATTAAACTCGTATCTCGTAGCCGAATAAAGATATATATATTATAGTTACAATTTTTTGTTAGTAACTAAGCATGAATTTATAAAAACGCGTAAATACGCGAAAATGCAATTTTCAATTAAATTATATTTTCTTGTTAATATATTCGGCAATAAGGAAATTTTTACGTTTCAAACTGAAAGTAATAAAAACATATTTAGACCAATCGACAAATGTCAGTTAATATTAAATTCTTTTATATTATCGCCAATAAAATTAATTAATAAAATTAGTGTATTATATTATTTACTTACGAATTAAATCAATTAAATTTATATTCATTTAAAAGAAAAAGTAATAATAAAAATATTCATAATTTTTAAAAATTAATTTAATAATTAATAGAAATATCATTATTTAATATTCGTTCAATCAGTACAAAAGATAAAATTGATAAAAAGCAGACTTTCTATTGAAGTTTGTTAATTTTATATTATAATTGTTATTATTTGTGTTATTTGTTATAATGTTTTATCTGCATTGCAAAATCATTGTTAATTGAATTAAAATGTAATATTCAAATTTAAAATTATTTTTGTTTGAGCCAGCTTAAATTGCATGTTTTCAGATTTCGGACATATTTGAAGAGAAGGATAATGTTTCTACAGGAAATGTGGTACTGCAGCATAAAATGATTAATGCTTCCATTTATAGCGACATTTTTGACAAATGCATGTCAATCAAGCATTAAGTGAGGGTGATTCTGCAGATGATGTTGATTATACAATTTTGAATAGTATAATATTTACGTAAACTTTTTCATCGATTGTGCGATTGTTGAGGTAAATTAATAAAAACAAAACTCATATGCCAATCTGCAATATTAAAATATAAATATCTAGCTTTTGTTCTTTCTGTTTTTCTATTATAATTAAATAAATATTAATTAGGTACACTAATTAATTAAATCAAATATGTTATAATAGAATCGAATAAAGAAACTTAACAATAACATATGTGGAACTTTAGTACATGTTTGTAAATACGTGAAGAAGAAATGTTTGGTAAATATTAATAGAAAAACAATAATAATGTGATAATTCATGTTGGGTTTTCCTTTATAACAGAAAAACGGAAAATTATGCTGATTACTTCGTAAAATAAAATACAGGATTTAAAACAATTTAAAAACGCAACAAAAAATATGAAGAAAATAAATGAAATGTGTCAACATAATATGTAACGTATGCTTAGTTTCGTTATCCGAGTCAACAAGAAAGCAGGAAAAGCTTTGCGGAAAAATTTGTTAATACGTACGATAGAAACCAGTAAAAAGATAAGATTTGCAAACTTAAAACAACTAAAATTAGTTTTAGTATATATATAATACCACACTCTGGTATTACATCTACCACAAAGAATAATATCATGTAATTACAAAATATATTTTATACTATCAATGAGTCATTTAGAATAATGTATAAATTTCGATTTTCAGAAAGACAAATTCAATATATTTTTGAGGAATATACACTGAGAAACATTTTTGTTAAAAATTACTGTGCCAAAACTGTAGTCTGATGCGATGTTTATCAACACGTAAAAATTACCCCTACATATTGTAAACATTACTTCGATTTCCCTATGTTTTTACTGTGCTTTAACGGTAATCATTCTTTGTTGACAAACATTGCATGAAAGTACTGTTTTGGCACGGTAATTTTTAATAGAAAGTTTTCTTAGTGTAAAATTTTAAAATTATAAAGTGATTAATTCAATGAAATTCAAGATGTACTAATATTCATAAATATTGATTTTTTTATTTTACATGCACATGCAACAAAATACCGATGTACTAATGACTTGACGGCAAAATGAAGTCTGATCGATGTCGATAGTCCATGCTGAAGCAACGTCGAATCTATCATTTTGTCAGTCTATTAACAGCGTTGTTAACCGACGTCGACAAGCCAATGTTTTACTAACGTCAAATCGACTATATTAACCATATAGAATATACGTCCTTATAACCTGTTTCCTAAATGAATCGTGACAACGTTAGATCAATTTCGGATACAAAAATTACTTCTGATTAATTTTGCATAAATTTAGCATTAGTTGCCATTGTCTGACCAACGTCGATTCGAAGTTTAGTTAGATATGTCATATGAAAGTTATTTTGAATTATTGGAAAGAAACTTACAACCCTGATTATGGGGTTTCGACTTCAAGTGATTTCACTATTTATGGTATAAAAGGATTAAAGAAATTAAAAAATTTGAATAAAAAAAGTCTTTTATCGAATGCTGCTTACGTTGACATTTCTAAACGCGTATTTTGAGTGATATAATAGAAATACTTGCAAACAGATATGGAACGGAGAAATATGTCTTTAACGAAATAATCCAAATTCTCAATGAACCCATTTTCAAAATTGCATTGCGATTTGCAAGAACTAAAATTGCCATTTTTTAAGGTTTTTTTTAAAAATAGTAAAAAATGACTTTTTGTAATCGATCGGAAATGACTTTATCGAATACTGGTGGTATTTTTAAAGGTATTCGAATATTCACATTTTTCTAGTAATTTGTTATTGTGTTATATGTTACAGTACATCGTAACTGAAAAATACACATGTACATATATAATCCATATATAGTTGTTGTAATATATGTTGCAAAATAATTTGAATAATGACCTACGTGGTTGTTTCAAATTTCATTTTTTATATCCATTTTTCGTTCTGCTAGATATAAATTGAAATTGCTCTTGATTTGCTATTAAATATTTGTAAAATTTTATAAAATAATTCTTACAACAAAGTCTATTATTAATATTAAATTCAGGTAACTGATTAGTTAATAAATATAAAACAGTCAATAAGTTACATTACAAATATATTAATAAATTTTTTAATAAAAACTGTGTAAATATATAATTAGTACCCTTTAACCTATTTACTTATATAAAATGTAAAGTATTAAATATCAATACTATCGGCTTTTTATTATTGTGTAGTAATAATTAAGTGTAAGCTTCTGCAATATTAATCTCAATAGAATGCATAATATTAAAACATAAATTCCTTTAGTTTTTGATATTATATTATATTTTCTATTAGTATATAATATCTGTCAACTCAATTATGTATTATTGTAAACGATTTTAATCTTTCAATGTAAATACCTTAAACTGATTCTATCACTGTAAAAACTGGCGTTACAAAAATGTCTTAAGTCAAGACATTTTTATAGAAAAGATATTATAAGTGTCTTATTATTTGACAAATTTTTTGAATTTTTACACTTTTTTACATTGAAACATACATCCAGTAATTTAGCCTTCTATTTACAACATCGATTAACATTAAATCCAATAGTTTCCAATATAAGATGTTACGTATATATTTATATACACCCGCACACTGAAAATAATTTGATAGTAAATATTACAATGAGTTATTATAAAAGTGTTGCTTATTACACAAGTAAAAACATTGTAACGTTCCATTGTATAATTATATATGAATTATGATAACAAATAAAATAAATATAAGAAAAAATATGATATTTATAAGTAATTTTATAATGTCATATTACAACTGTCCTTATTTGAGCAGTACGTATACAACACTTTTATAATAATTCATATAATATTTACTATCAAATTTTTCTCAGTGCATACTTAACAATTTACTTTTATTAATATATTAATTGGCATCATTTGTACTTTTGCATGATGAAATTATATATACGAATAACATTTATAGATCGAGTAATTCTAAAAGGAATGTCCTCCTTAAGGTTTTAGTTGTTGGTTTCTCGAAGATCCAATATTTTTTGCTCGAATTCACGCGTCCTTCGAGAATAATAACTGAAATATCTTTTAGGTCACAACCTCAAAATTACGATCTTTGTAAACTTGAGTAACATTTTATCCTGCGCCTCTTCTACTGCCCTCGATAATTTGCTCTTTTATATTCGTACGCACTCCACTCACGTTTCAAGTCCAATCTAGTTTTTACTCTGACATAGCAATGATCATAGTGCCATATGCTGTGTATTCTATATCCGAAACGTTGTAGGAAACTTTTAGTACTCGATCAGTGTGAAACAGACCAAAAACCTTGTCGTATCCCCAAAGGTGAAATGACCACGTGCTTGTCACGTAAACTATTTCACGTATACGAAACAGTTTTCTGAGTCATTGGCACTCACGCATTGACATTCTTTCGATTGTTACAAAGAAATGGAACAAATTTCGCGTTGATTGAGTCAAATATAATTGAATTGGTGTTTTGGGAATTCACGGTTTTAATGACCAGCGCTTGAGTAGAAAGTGAGAAACAACCAATTCTTAATTTAAAAATAATGTTTGCTTTTATATAAGTACTGCTTTATACTTTAACTAATACATATATTATAAACATTTTTTATGATAAATACATATGGTTATAGTAATTTGATTAATTTATGGACCATAGATTTTCAATATATCTTTCATATATTAGTAATATATTATAATATTAATTAAGTAATATATTACGTTTTTAATGCATGAAAAATATATTGAGAATATATAGTTAATATATTAAACAAATTACTGGGGATGACATAGCAAAAAGTGATGTTAATTTATTATAAGTTGGATTGATAAAACATTTTGTAAGGATTTCTCGTTATTCCTTTTAAACGAAATTTGTTTCGAACACAATTTTAAACAAAAAAACGTTTTTATTTAATTAAAATACTTACTTTTATTGTGGTGTGGTTTGCTAGCAAATTATCAAGACTATTAATGAAACTATTTTTGTAATTATTTACACATGCATAACCCTGTATTTGTAACCATCGGTCACTAATAATGGCGCAACGCTGGCAATTAAACGTCAATATATGTTGCACACCGTTATTAAAGCCAGTCGTCGGCCGTTGTTCAGTCACTAATGTTTGCACGATATTGAAAAAAAAAAAAAAAAAAAAAAAAAAAAAAAAAAATTTAATTAATTTAATTTATAAAATTATTTAAAACAAAAAAAATTAATATATAAAAATATTATTTTTTAAAATATATTAAAATTAAAATTATAATAAAAAAAAATAAAAAAACAAAAACGCAGATCAATATCATCACAGTGATAGTGGATATAGACAGTAACCTGTCATACTGAGAAATAGAATCTCACGACTGATCACATGCGAA
>JABFQC010005344.1:0-11725 GCA_022817085.1 Psilanteris sp. ZL-2020 | reverse complement strand
ACTATAGGAAGATACAGCTGTTGTAGCAAACAAGTCCATCATAACACTAAATTTACTGATACCTTTAACATTTTTGTTCTGTATAATTTTGACAATTTGTGGAACCTTAACTGCAAAATATAATTTCATTTAATTATTATAATTATATGTATATTATACGTATATTAATATTTTAATATTATAATTAATTGCATTACATTAGTATAATATAATATATTTTTATTATTCTATGATAATAATTGAGTTACCTAATAAAGATCCCAATATTATTCCAATACCTAGACATTTGCTAAGCGTTGATTTAAAACATTCAACTGTAACAAAATTGTAAAGTCATTAGCAGAAATTAAAATATATTTCAATTGAAAATTTTGAAATTCAAAATATGCCACCATCCGTTCTAAGACAGTATTTTTATATGAGTTTAATAAAGAAATACTATAATTACATGTATAATCATTTATTTTTTAATAATTATTTTTATTTAATTATAATGAGATTATTGAGTTCATATTTAAATAATTATTTTGATACATATTTCAATAATTGTAAGTAAAAAATTGACAATGTATTTACATAATTCAACGAACGTAGCGCTAGTTTCAGTTTCCTATTTTGTAATCAAGAATAAGCATGAAAATAATGATTTTTAATGCTTTTAATATATAACTTATTCATAAATTTTACATGGTTGTTTAGTACTCACCATTTAAAAAGTCGAATTCATCGAAATATCTGTCAGTGCATTCCTTTGTGCATAATAATTGTAACATTTGTTTTAAAAATTGTATATTCATATTGGCAAATTTTTAAAAATTACTCTTAAATATATTTTTATATTATAAGTACTGTCGAATGAAAATCAATCTCACAATAAATTACATATGAATATAAAATTGCCAGCTATCTTAGTATATCTTTATGAGTATATATGGTTCTATCTACGTAACAATAACACATCTAAAAATACGTCATCACAGTATGTCATGATTGCTCGCTATGCTATGGGTCAAAGAACTTTAATAATTGTCCAATTATTATTTTTCATTTAAATTGATCATTGATTAATTTAAACATAATAATATATTTTTAAATAAATGAAAATTTATAACATTTATTTCATATAATTATTATACTTAACTTTTGGCGCGAGAATTTCAAATTGATTCTTTGTAGGTATAAATCTTATAAATTATATTCTCATATATCCACATATATATTTATATTATATTTATATTTTGTATAATTGATATAAATAAATTTGATTTTGAATTATTTATTTAATGGATAATCACTCTTTACATAGATCTTTAAACATGTTTTACACAAGATATTAGATATTCCATATAATAATTATTATATTAACTAATAATATTATGTAATAATTTATTTTTAATATATTTTAATATAAATGTTTAAAAATCATGTACACAACTTGTACAATTTTATCCATGCAATATTATCTCTATTGTTTCTATCTCTGTTTTTCTGTTCTTGTTGCCTATCGTTTAATTTTAATTCTATGTAAATTTTGAATAATCCTTATTTTCCTGACTTTCTTTTCTATGAAATTGTGAGTCTTCTTTCTTCCTTTTTTTATTTTCGTATTTCCATATTTCTTTCTTACTTTTCAAATTTCGAGTCATATAGTTTTTTTTTCTGCAAGCTTTTTTGAATTTACACATTATACAAATTTACACATTATTTTATTTTGTAAATATTATTTGTACGTAATCAGATAGATTATTTTATTTTTGTACAATATATACTAACTTGCTGCAGTTATGATTCCATTATGATTTTCAACTAAACTCTTAATAGTTTTATGTTCTAAATGTTTTCCATTAATCTAACATTCAGTACAATTTCTTACAAACTATCACGTGATAGTTTTTTGGTATCAAAATACCTTTGGTATCCTTATTTTGGTTATATTTTAATTAATATATGCTCATCTTTTAAGAATTACGATACGATTTCTCAATATTTCAAGTATTTAATTATTTTAAATCTTATTGTTACTTCATTTAGAAAATTAGATATTTACCAATAAAAATTTCGTTATTTGTCATTTTAAAAGATTTTACTCATTTCTAATTTAAATAAACTTATTTATCTTATCCTTCTGTTATTGTCATCCTCTTTTTATTATTGTTTTTTATAATATAAAATAAACATTAATTCTAATAAATGCAATAATTATAGTATATTGTTAATTTAAATAGTACCTTAACGAATAAAATAGAATACAATTCATTCGTAAATATAAAATAATGAAATCCAGTATAAAATCCTGTTGCTCAGGAAGCAACATATTTCTTTATTGATCGACATTATAATACATCATATTATATACACATTTAAGGAAATTTTCCTCAATAACAGGAAATATATTTTATAAAAATTATAAATACATTAATTATTATTTGTGTAATTATTCTTTCATATAAATAATATACATATAATTGTATATAAGTGTAAGTAATTAGAACTATAGTAATGTGTATGTATGATAATCCGATATAATAAATAAGTTCATTATTTACAATAATTTAATTATAAATTCAAATAATTTAAAAAATTCAATGATTTCACATATGAGTTTACTGACAAATTATAATTATACTCATAATTGTATATAAAGTAGAATATATCAGTTAATAAACAATAATATGATTAACATATGATAATATACATATAATTAATTTAAATTCATCACGAAAGAAACCTAGTGGCATACAAAGATAATCTACTTCCTTATAACAAATAAAGACATTACTAACAACAACAACATGAAAGAAACCTTTTGATATTACCATATTGCTCTGAAAAAAAAGAAACTGATAACAATTTTTTAAGTGCCATAATATAATAATTTATAATAAGTTTCCTATAATTTTAAAATAATTATGCTGACAATGCCACATACACTTGATATGTTTAATTATAATTAAATTACGTATAAAGAATCACAATATAAAAACTTGTCAAAATTTAAAATATAAAATTGTGTATCATAAGCATTGTAAACAACTTCATTTCCAATTCATATATTTCCTTTCCAATGTAATTAAAGTCTATTATGTTTAAAAAATACATTTATTAAAAATACATAAAAACTTAAATATAAAATTATAAATACTAAATATAAAATGGAAATTAATTGTTAATCAGTTTATTATAAAGTATGAAATCTATTACTTATTTAATATAAATTGTATTTACCTATAATATATATAATAAAATGTTGAATATCTTTGTAAAATTAGTGAATATTTTTTAAATAAAATACTATTTACCTTTTATACAAATTTGAACTATTAGAATTTCTTTATTAAAAACTATAAGACAATTAATGAGAAAACTTAAATTTGAATAAAGTAAAAATTTAAATATAAATTTATAAACATATTTTAATTAAAAATATTTCATTTTGTTCTAGTATCATGTAGTTATATTCACAAAGTAGTAATAAAAGGAGATTCCGTTCATAAGATATAAGTAATAATTTTTGTTTTTACTTAATTTTAACTCTGGCCACATATATTCCAATAAAATTATTATATAATAAAATGTTCTAAAAACGTTTTGTTTTGTTACGGTAATTAAAGTACAATACAAATGTCATTTTATAATGAATTTTTTTTGTATATTTTTGTACTGTGATTATTCATTATATATTCATTGTATTCAAAATGAAAAAATAAATTTAAAGTTCATATATTTTCCATGCCTATTAACAGCAATCATCCTTTAATAATAATATTCAATATTTATTTAAATTACTCATACTTTTTATTAATTTTATGCTTAACTCCATCCACATTCCAATAGTACAATAATTGAACTACTAATATAGCATTTGCAATTGTTGTCCAACAATACATTATAATTATATTCCTATCTCCAGTTTCTTGAATGGATGTAAAAATTCTTGCGATAGATCCAAGAAGTAAAAGAAATAATGTTACAGCGGATAATTGTCCTGTGCTTCCATTTTTGTAATTTGTGTAGGCTTGAATAATCTGTATCCAAAAATAAACATTATAATAGGGCTAATTTTATACAACTTTATTCAGTATAAAGTTTATTATTTTACCTTTCCAGCAAAAATAGCCGGCGTATTAATTGCTTGACATGACCATATAACAGTTTTTGGAGCAAGTCCAGAAATAACAGAAAATACAATGGATGCATATGCTACTAAAAATGTTGTCACTTTCAAAGTATGTTGGAAATTATATATCACTAATGCAGCAATTATAAGTGATTGAGTACTCATAAATACCCCTTCACCCCAAGAACTGAAAATTATCAAAGTAAATTTTAATTTAATATATAAAAAGTATGAAAAAGTATCCTACCCTAACATTGTAACAGTGATTTATTTATTAAATAAAAATATTAAAAATAATGTTCTAAAATAACAAAATTCGATTCTTTAGTTTAAATTTTCAAAAATTATATAAAATTCTTCAAATTAATATGTTTACTAAATCAGAGTATATAGAGTTTGTCTTTATTAATAACTCCAATATTAAGTTAATTTAAATTATTAAATATTTATATTAAATATATAATATATATTATTTATAGTTTTATTAAATATTATTGACTAATAATTAATTTATTATTTCTACCAATATAATAAATTTCAATTTATTCTTAAATTTAAGAAAAAATTGTATTGTAAAATCATTATAATTTATATATTTAAAAATATATTAAATATGTTAAATATAAAACATTATTTTACAATTAGTACATTTTTTCATTTGCCATTTTTAACTCAAAAAGTTTGATATTAGTAATTTTTAGCAACTAGTGTTCATTTTTATTATAAATAATAGTATTTCATTACAACAATATTAATATAATTATTATTATATCATTATAATATATAAACAACTTATATTCTATTTATTTTTGAAGTAATAAACGTTTTTATTTGATTGTAAGATATTTCAAATATAATATTCTATAATAAGTATACATATTACTAAGATTTATTACTAATTTATAAAAATCTATTTGCATCTATTACCTGAAAGGAAAACCATTGACATAGCTGTAGGAAGATATTGCTGTTGCAGCAAATAAATCCATCATAACACTGAAGTTACTGATGCCTTTAACATTTTTGTTCCGTACAATTTTAATAATTTGTGGAACCTTAACTGCAAAATATAAAATTATGTTTAATTATAAGTATTAATATAAAAATATTAAGTTGTATTATTATAATTATACTGAATTTTTATTAATATGTGATAAATTACCTAATAATGATCCAAATATTATTCCAATCCCTAAACACTTACTAAGTGTTGATTTGAAGCATTCAACTGTAACAAAATTGTAAATTTATAATAAAACATTATATTAATACTTTACTCATTCATTCTTTTAGAATTTTATATAACCAATAAATAATTTGTCATTTTTGGTTATAATTTATCAGCTTAATGATAGACTAATTTTATTTTAATTTAATTTTTTATTGAATGTTTAACAATATCCAATAATTAATTGTGAATAATAATAAAAAACTTTTTATTTTTGCTTGCTTTTAAGAAAACGTTTATTACTTACCATTTAAAAAATCGAATTCGTCAAAATATCTGTCGGCGCATTCCTTCGTGCATAATAATTGTAACATTTGTTTTAAAAATTGTATATTCATATTGGCAACTTTTTAAAAATTACTCTTAAATATATTTTTATATTATAAGCACTGTCGAAAATAAAAATCAATCACTATAAATTACATATGAATATAAAATTGCCAGCTATCTTAAGTAAACTTTATGAATATATGTGGTTCTATCTACGTAACAATAACACATCTAAAATACGTCATCACTGTATGTCACGATTGCTTGCTATGCTATGGATCAAAAAACATTAATAATTGTCTAATTCTTATTTTTAATTTTAATTGATCATTAATTAATTTAAACATAATTATATATTTTTTTAAATAAATGTAAATTTATGACATTTATTTCATGTAACTATTATACTTAACTTTTGGCGCGAAAATTTCAAATTGATTTATACTTAATGTCATATTTGCCACAACTAGAATTTCTTACTTTATTTTTATTTATTTTAATATTAAATTATAATTGTTTTTAAATTAATTTTGTGTAACATTTTATTTAAATATTTATACTTTATATTAAACACGTGTTATATATATTTTGAGTTGAATTATTTATTTCATTTCCTTCACGTATAATATTTAATATTATATATATATATATATATATAAATTTTAATTTTAATAAATAAATTATAAATTAAATAAATGAATAAATAAATTTAAAAATTTTTTTATATTTCATTTAAATCAAACCTTTGTAAAATAACAAATTATGTTTTGAATTCGAATGTAAAATATAAAAATCATTTGAACTTAATTTTAATATAATTATTATATATATATATTCATATATTTTATTTTGTTTGTATCCCTAAAAAAATACATATACTTTTCTACTCACATATTAGAATTTCCTTTATATTATTTAATTATTACTTATATTACCTTAGTTTACTTTATTTTATATTGCATATACAAATTGTAAAGGTTGCGCTATCTGTAATTGTATAGAACTAAATATATTTTTTTATATAATTTGTATTTTAAAGGGTCTAGTGCCCGTTGAAGGAAATAAATTAAATATACATATATACACTAAAAAAATAATCTTACAAATTTTACCAAACTAGATAATAAAAGTAGGAGAAATAGGCAAAAATGCAAATAATATGATAAAATACGGTCAGAAAATTCTAAAAATATGACAAATATTACCAAATAATTGGTAAATACTATGATATTGTCTAATGTTTATTTACATTTTTGCTCACTTTTCCTCCTTTTATCATCTAGTTTGGTAAAATTTGTAAGATTATTTTTTTCAGTGTATGTATAATCTATTGAAATGGTGTTTAATGAGACCCCCTTCCTCCATTTTAGGGTATTTTAACTACAGCATTGCGTGAACATAATTTATGTGTAAATTTATTGTTTCTGAGATGGCCTCCGGATGCCTACGGCCACCCTTCTGTAAGGGATGAGGGGGGTTTCGCCCCCCCCCCTTAAAATTCTTGCAAAACAGACATACGAGTTTAGGGGACCCCAAGTTCGTAGTTTCCATGTTACCTACATTTTACATCCCTATAAGCACTACTTTGTATATAATGCAGTACTTATCGGGACACCGATAAGTACATTTACCATGTTGCCAAGTTGCATTGTCCCAATAAGCACCATTATATATGTAATTTTAATATATTATATGATGTCATCAAATTGAAATTTAGAAATTTGGATTTTTACTTTGCTACCAATTCCATGCATTCAAATTAGGTGATTTTATTTTGGACCAAAATAACGTTAGCGTGTGTCAGAGACTCTGGAATATTACAATTCATAAATCATATGAATAAACACAGTGGTTTTAACAGTTTCAACATAACATTTTAAGTATATAAAAAATTATCAATATTACAAATTTATTATTACCTTTATTCTAAACAAAACTATATTTCATTATTATTTAAAGCATTTTTATACTTATATTTTAGCGGAAAAAATTTAAATACACTACGTGATGTGGTATTTGTTTAATTAATAATTAATTAATTGAATTAACAATTCAATTTGTATTCCTGTTATGTCATCAAATACAGTATTTTTAAATAACGCATTTAAATAATTCACATACAGAATAATTGTAAAATACCGTTAAAAACAACATTCGTATATAGTTAAAAGTATTATTATTTATTTTGAATCTTGGAATTTGTCTTCTAACTTTCTAATCTTTTAATTTTGTCTTCTTTTTTTCAAATAAATAAGCAATTACAAGAAGATTTAATTTGAATTGTGAAGTTAGTTTTAACCTACACTGTCAATATCCAAATTCAACACTATTCAAAATGGCTATTCAAAATTAAAAGTGAAATAAAACAAATCGATTGGAAAATAATTTTATCAGAAAATGAAAACATACTTCAAACCGAAAACAAGATCCCATTAGAAATTAAGAAATAGCCATCGCCAATTCACCTTTGTTACCGTTATCTAAATGTAAATGCCACAAGTATAATTATTCTTAATATTTGCGTGCAAAAACATCGAGGCGAAATCACGAAAAGATTGTAAATGCTTTGCGGCCGTCTTATTGTATCGATACACGCCAGAAATAATAAATACTATACAATTTGCAATCGAAGCTATTTTTTACTACTCGGCATGAGACAAATTTCACGACATGATCCGTGCCAGATTTGCGATCATTAATAACTATTCATTCAACTTTTCTTTAAACAATTTTAAGTCAACTCACGCAATCCCCCCATGTATAATGATCTGCATCAGATTATTGACTGCAATTTTATTCTTTTATATTTCGTAAGTACGCAGTTCCTTTTTACAGTCGGTATTTATTGTAATCAAATACTAAACTGGATAATACTTTTAATGGCTTTACGCAATAGATAAGGCAAATTGGCTATGAAAAACTTGTATACTGAGATAAAAAATATAATAAAAGTTACTATTTATATAATATTTTGAGTACAAGTATGCAAATATAGTGAATTTTATTATATAAAATAGTCGAAAATAGTAATATATTGATTAAATTTACTTTTTTTCTGTTATATAAATAACTATATTTGCACACTTGTCTGAGATTATTATATAAATAGTAACTTTTATTATATTTTTTTCTCAGTGCGCGTAACCTAATTTGTAATGCTTAAAAAACATAATAATGTATATTTATTATTTATTACTTCAAAATTTATATATAATTACAATTGTATATATTTCCAGTTTATAATACATAAATTTTGACCGACTACAATATATATATATATACTTATAAAGATTTTTATTATATCATAAATATTAAATTAACAAAAAAATAATCAAATCCAGTTCGAACATCACTGCATATAAAACTTGTCTTTTTTTTCTCCTTTTTTTTTATTATAGACTAATTAATCTATTACGCTTAATAACCCAGGCAATACACGCGCACAAAATAACAACTCACCTTGCGATAAAATATTCATTGAATGAATAAATAAAAAGTGTGTCATTCCAACTTCCACATGACCGCGCATCAAAGTTTGACTAAGTGGGTCAGAAAATGCAAGTCGGAAATAATGGAAGGGTTGATTAACCCTGCTCCTGCTTTCTTACCCAGATTCACGGACATGTGTGACTTATACGTGTGCGAATGTAGAGGTACCTGGTACGTTATTCGTAAGCCTTAACCCCCTTACAACCCCACTCTAGAAAAACAGTGCCGATTTTATCTCGATATTATGTCGGCACTCTTTAACTCCGAATTCATCCTCAGTACTTTGTTCAGCTCCGACTTATTTGTTTGTCCGCGCCTTTTTATACCCCGCCAATTGTCCACGGGACGGGCACGCCATGGCGCAGCTTTTTTTATTTATTTAACACAACGACATAACGTTTATCGTTCAGTCATCGATTTTGATTACGCTCGTCCCCGGTGGTCAATGATTTTATAATATGCCCTCGAGCAGTGAGTTACCAATTTGACTTCGTGCTTGTATATACGTTGTTGTAATTAAAAGATAGTTATAATGTACTATGGAAGTAAATTCAAAACGTCGCGGATTCAACAGGTACTTGGTAGTTGCGTGTTTGGTCGCAGACGAATTATGCTTATCGTTCGCGGGAATTAAAACGTTAAGAGTGCGTTGATTGAAACCTTCGTATTAAGCGCCGTCACGTTTTATTATTTTCTTTTTTTTTTTCAGCAAGAAGCAGGTTCGCTTTAAACTGTCAAACAAAAAAGGTATGCTTTAGCGATATCATTTTCATCGTCGGGCATTCGCTTCCAATCTCATAATCTGTCGCTTGCAAACGCAATGTCCGCGAGCGTCGTTGACGGCGCAATGTCCAAATCGGAAATTAACGAGTCGAAAGAAAAAAAAGTGATCAGTGAAAAAGAATCGGATAAAGATGGGAATGACGCAAGCGTTGAAGAAAAAAATCGAAAAATTGCGACGAAAAATGATGGCGAAAAGAATCTTTCTGGTAATATTCTTTTCCATCGCAATTCATTCTTTCAGGAATCGTGTTTCGACACTTATATATGTATACGTATACCTATATGTATGTATACTTATATGAAAGTGGACATTCGCAAACGCATATTAATTCATTAACGGATTCAATTTCCGAAAACTTTATAACACGCATCAATTTTTATTATACATTGCGTTGCTGTTAGTTTTAGGAGGCACCCAAAGCGCGTACTCAAATGTAACTGACATTAACCAGAAATTGAGCGCGGAAAATCGTAAATTATTTTTATCCATTAAAAAGAAAGTGGTTGACGCTATAGCCACGCATCGTACATTCATGATTTATGGCAAATCCAGGGTTATAAGGGAATGCATGCTACAGCGTGGATGGTGCGAAAAGTTCTATCGTAAAGGCGGTGAGTATCAATTATTAATCGAAACAGTAATTAAAGTTGCGATCGAAAAAGAAATTAAGGGCTTGTAAGACAATCTTTGATTTTCAGTCGATCCACATTTGTGCGTCGATTCCAACCCTCTGGTCCTTCTTAATGGCATCGGCGATCTGAGCGACGAACAAAACGAGCGCCTTTTAATCTCCAAAATGCTCAGTAACCACACGGTGGATTTTTTATGGAACACCGGCGTCGACTGGCAGGGTTGGGTGCCCGCCAAAAATAAGACGACTATCTACAATAGGTACTTTCGCGCTGCATTTACGTCTAAGGTAATGACGCATTTGCAACACGAGTCAAATATTATTGTAATACGCGGCTAATGATTGTTTCCAGATCGGGTTGTGTGCCAGTATTAGGCAAATGATGTGGCATTATGAACCAGGGGTTTCGCATACGCTTTTTCCGCGGTGTTATAATTTATTTCAAAATGATCAAATGGATTCTTTTATCGAAGATTTCAGGTATCTCTTTGCAAATCATTATCTATGTACGGGATTCTTATTTGAAATTGGTAATAGGTTTATAGAAAATATGGAAACCCCATTTATCGTGATCATTGTCTCCCTAGGGAGTAACGGTGTTTTGTAGAAGTAATTTTACGATTAACGTTCGTGCAAATTAAAGTATTACGCGTTACAATTATGTAGATTGTTTTATGTAGTTTTTTATTAACTGTTTTGGGATTTAAAATTTAAATCAGTGATTTGAATGTTACTGGGTTGATTTACACTTTTTTGATAACTATTGATCATTGTCGAGATATTTTATAAGACTTTTATAAAAATATATAGTATAAAATTAAAAAAAATTATATTATAAAAATCGTAGGAGGAATTAAAAATTAATAGAGTAACTTAGTAATTAATAGTTATCGGATATAAATAAATGAATGTTATTTTGTCTTAAAAGTATTTGACGTTAATTTAACTCAACGAATGTATTTCTAATTATTTGTAATGGACCACATATTATTAAATTCTTTTATAATTTGATATAGAATAATATATATACAGATCGAAGCTTTAAAACGTATATAAAATAATTGTTTGATTTGATGTTATACACTGACAGAAATCATAGTGCTGAGAACTATAATATAGTTGATTTAACTATGTATAATAGTTGCATTCGGGGAACTAAATATCATAGTTGAGTTTACTATATGAAATAATAGGCAATTTTAGCTA
>JABFQC010005343.1:0-11725 GCA_022817085.1 Psilanteris sp. ZL-2020 | reverse complement strand
TCCTTGTTGTTTACATTATCCCTATCAGCGAATAATATTATTTAATATTTGTAGAATGTTCTAGGAATATTATAATGTACCTATAATATTCTATGCATATTGAATAATATTATTCGCTGATAGGGATATAATCCGAATCGAGATAAAACAAAATTGAAACGAATCTAAAGCGAAATTGAAACGAAAACCAAGACCGTAATTCCATTTCAGGTATATGATTCACAAAGAGTGATTGTTGGTCGGAAATGTTTGGGCGAAGGTATGTGAACTTGTAAATGTTAAAACAAAGAAATATGAAATGAAATCAATGAAAGAATGAAATCGAGCGATGTTTGTCATCGCATTGTTTACTAACACTACTATTGTTATTGTTGTCCTGTGTGACTATATGGGGGTAGAGTCGCCATATATGACAAGATCTAGTTTTTTAAATTATTATACGTTACAAGATAATTTAAAATGGAGAGAATGATTTGCGCGTGAAGTGGAATTTTGTGTAGATTATATATATATATATATATATATATAATAATAATAAAAAAACAACAATAAATAAAATAAATATACGTATAATCAATATAATTTAATATAAAAATTATTGTATAAACGTAAAAGAAGAGTAACATTTATTTGTTTAAATTTATTATTTATTTAACAAATCCAATTTCTAGTATTAGAATGGATATTGAACTGCTATATGAACAAAAAAGGTGACCGAGTTATATTTTTGTGGAATAAAATGAAATCATTATTATATATGAATCTCTGTTATTTATTAAATGTGTACCTTGTTTCTTTGAAATTTAATATCTTAATGTCATAATTGCTTCGGCCACGCGATTACGTACTAGGAAACTTATATTGAAGGTTTCTTTTCTTTCAATAACCGTCAATAACTTGCGTATCAACTAATAGTTACAATTTTTCTAATATAACCATTTTTATATCGGAAACAATCGTAAAAATGTTGGTTTAAATTAAGCTTAAAAAATTAACATAAATTATACATTACCCCTACGGAAATGCAATTTTGGGAAACGTTACAACAACGAGTAAATGTTTCTCAATATTAATATAAAATTGCAGTAATATTTGTGTAATGATTATTCAACGAAAATTAATTTAAATACCTAAAACCAGTACTTGACGACAATGATAGTATTGATGCAGGGTTAAGTGATTGGGATTTGTAAATATGATTTTACTGAATGACGGGGTTCGAATCTTCTTTAATAAGATTTTTAAAAATAACTTCTTCGATTAAAATTAATGACATTGTATATGTATTATGGTATTACGCATATTACGAAATAAATATATGTTGAAGTTTCACACTTGCATGCTGATACAATGTTGCATTTCCTATAGGGGTATCCCTGGTTAAAAGGTCAGAAAAAATCATAACAGAAAGGACTTTTCTGTTGCAAAAATCTTAAGAATATATATATACTTCATATTGCCGTGTGTTATGAAACCCATTTTCTCTGAACAATTTAAACTATTTAATAAAAATATTAAGTTTGAAGAATTATATGTTTTATGTTTTAAAATTAAAAAGTAAGTAAAGTAATTTGAAAATTGTTTATTATATTATATTATTATACTACTACATATCACAAGAAGGGCGTACATTTTTATTTTGAATAAAAGGACAGATAATACGTTTATTTTCAAGATATATTTACAATTTTTGTATTGCTTAACAGAAATACCAAGAGAAATACTGATACTTTATCATTGAAAAATTTAATTTTGATAACGTATACAAGTAAATATGGACACAATTTCTTGTTTGAAAGAATTCAAATTCTAATGAATCGATTTTATATAATGAATATTGTTTTATACTATTCAATTAGATAAACATTGAACTGTAAGTCAATTATTACTATTACTAATCATGAATAGAATTAAACTGTATCTGCGTCAACTTAATGTTGAAAACTTAACTTAATATTACAGAAATGATTGTACAATTATGTTGTACGTTTTTCTATTGCAAGGAAAACCCTATCTAATCTGTCAGCTAGATTGTTGTTCGTGATAGGATGTCTACAGGTCAAGTTTTGGAAAGTTCTCAAAAATATACGTAACATTCATAACATGTTTTAAATTTTTGCTAAATTCGCAATTCTATCGCGCTCCCAGAGCAATGTTGCTGATTTTCCTTATAGTAAAAAAATTGTACAATAACAATACAATTATTTCAGTAATAGGGCGCATGGGCTTGGAAACATTGCTCCGCGACAACACTGATCTAATGTTCCAACTGTTGCTATGATGATAGGCGGCGCAAATGGCGCAATGCCGCAATCACACAGTTCAGTGTTGGTTCACTGTTAAGCAGTATCGTTGCATGACTGATATGTAGTAAGCTTCCAATTCAAGTTCCAATGATAAGTTGAAATATGAAAGAGTACAAATCCGAAATTATATTAAATTATTATTAAATTAATTGGCAAGTTTAATTATTTTTAGTTTTTAGTACAAAACTTTAATTTTGTGATAATTATACTAAAAACGTGAGCTTACCGCAGGTTAAGTATGTTCATTATTTTTGTTGTAATTCATTATTAGAAAACAATTACTATTATGGTTTTAGATTTTATTATTTTTTTGTTGACATATGTGTTTGATGAAAATTAATATAAAAATTCTAAATTATTAATCATAATAAATGACATCAATTTCTGAAACATTTATAGCTTTACTCATTTATCAAATATTTAAAACATGGTTTTAATTTGTGTGTACATAATTTTATATTGAAAGGTAATTTTATATAAAATAATAAAAAACGTGTTTTATTTATTTTTCAGGCTAATCATGTATAATTTTGTTAATGATACTTAATGAATACCAACTTAGTTCATTATTATATAGGTAATTATATATTTATAACAGAGGTGTTACGTGATATGGGATATAATGATTTTATTGTATTACAGGTAATATAGGTTTTTAGGTAATATAGTGCATTAAAATTTCCATTCGGATAAAAGTCATTGAAAATGGAAACGGAATTTAAAAAAGGAGTACAAAATCCCAGAGAAAATGCGAATCCTTTATCGAAACTTACATTTGTGTAAGTATGAGTTAATATTTAATTAAAAGAAATACTGATTTTGCATAGATTAAAATCAATTTCACCTTGATAATGCAATAAAAACCTTATACATAGATAGATTTAAGACATGAATCAAGGTAGTGAATGTACATTCTTTTACATTTTTTGCAAATAATTCAATGAATTATTGATGAACAATTTTATACTTTATTTACAAAACTTTCAATACATAAAATAATTTGTAATTGCAATTTAAACTAAAAAAAAAATATTACATTAATTATTTAGTATTTACAAAAAATTAACCGAATCATTAAGGTACAAGTTGATAAGTATAGACTGTGACAAATTAGTTAAGTTAACAGTTTTATTCTTTTTAATGAAAATCTTTACGCAACTATAAATTTTGTTTTGATCATATATGAATATATGTAATAAATATATATATATATATATATGTAAATATATATATATATATATGTAAATATATTTATTGTACTTCTTAATCTTTAGATTGAGTCATAGAAGATTAATTAGAATTAATATTATACATAATGTTGGTAAAAATAAGAGATTTGCATTTGTTGAAAGCGTTAAGAGATTGATGTAATGCACTAGTTGAGGTTAGGTTAAATAGAGAGATTTATGAGAGTATATACATAATATATAAATACGATTAAATATGCAATTCTGCAATTATATATCTGTATGCAGAACAGGAGACAACAACCTTTTGAAATTGTAGATAAGTCACATAATATCTAAACGCCGGTTTTTTTGCACATTACGAAGAAACGTTACTTGTATTTTATTTACAACAGAGATTTTAGTTACTGTATATAGGGATCAGTATATATAGATAATTGGTAGTGTATACTAACTGAATTCATTCTGATTGTAGCCGTATTATATAAAGACAATAATAATACATTTATAATATTTTTGTTTCAAATTTATAAAAAAAAAAAATTAATAAACTTCTTTAGACATAATTAGATATCATTATATATTATATATATATATATATATATCTTAAAATATAAGAATTGTTTACTTACAAAATAAAATATATTTCATACATTTATAAAAATAATAATTTAGTAGGTTGAATATTACATTATAATTGGAAATTTATACTATATTAAAATTAATATTACTAATAGTTCATTAAATAATTAGATTCTTTATTTATTAAGATACATTATTTGATTATAGAATATAAACTGATATCCATAATATCAATGTTATATAATGATATATATTAAGTAATAATATAATTTTGTTTTAAAATGTTTAAGCTGGTTGTTCAAAACTTTTATACTTGGATTCAAAAGAGATTTGCTGGAATCAGATTTATTCGAACCTCTAAACCAACATAGAAGTGATTATTTATGTGATCGTGTTGTAAAGCTTTGGAATGAAGAAAAAAAAAGTTATGAATCACAAACGTCTAAAAAAAAGAAACCAAGCTTATTGAAAATACTAATAAAATGTTTCAGAAAAAATATTGTGATTGCTGGAATCGTGTTAGGTCTTTATAATTTAGTCGTAAGGTAAATATATATTATAATAAAGTTAAAATTGATATTTTTTATATGTTTAATATATTATTTTAATATTTTTAATTATTTACATTAGAATCGCAGAACCAATATGTTTAGGAAAAATGTTAAATTACTTCAGTCCAAAACAAAATATTAGTAAAATGGAAGCTATTTATTGGGCCATTGGACTTAATATATGCTTAGTTGTTGGGAATGTAGTGTCACATCATATTATTTATTTTCTATTACACACTGGATTCAAGATGAATATTTCCTGCAGTTCCTTAATTTATAAAAAAATATTAAGATTATCCATGGCAACAAACAGCGAACAGACTACTGTTGGACAGGTCAGTCTAGAAGCATGTAAAAATATATTATTGTTGTTTTTAACATATACAAAGAGTAGTATATAAATAAATAAAATAAATAAATACATTTCTGGATTAAGAAACATATATTTAACAATATTATATTTGATCTTACAACAAAAAGAATTTGTCTAAATTGATAAATTTAATATATATTTAATGAATCTATGGGCAAAAAAGTGCCCTTTATAACGAAATATTCAAATATTGAAAATCAGTGGGGAAATTAGTTGAATATGTTTACTTAATTAAGTAAATTAAACGAAGTTTAAAGAACGCTTTTAAAGCTGTCAACTTAAAACACATTAGTTTGCTTTTATTCTATTAAAATCATTAAAATTAAACTTTATTTTATTTAAATTATTATGTATTAATGATATTAAAGTAAATTAATAAATGATTTTGATTTATAAGCTCTTGTTTACAGATTGTGAATCTTCTCAGCAATGACATTGGCAGACTTGAATTTCTAGTTTACAACATTCATTACCTTTGGATAGCTCCAATGCAAATTATTATAGTAGCATATATTATGTTTAGAGAGATAAAATGGGGATCTCCAATTGGTTTAGCTACACTTTTAATATTTTTAATAATGCTTGGTAAATTTGTATTGCAAACTAAAATGATATAAATCTTTTCTTAATATGTATTTCATGATATTAATCAAAATATATTTTAGGTTTTGTCATGAAAAAAATTTCGCAGCTAATTCCAAAGTGTGCAATTAGAACAGATGACAGACTTCGATTAATGACTGAAATCATTCGAGGCATTCAAGCCATTAAGATGTATGCATGGGAGAAACCATTTTGCTCTTTCGTTGAAAAATGTAGAAGGTAATAAAATTATCATGACTCTCACAAATGTGTATTCTTAAATAAGAGTGTAAGTTTAAGCTTAACTGATTAAGTTATGTAGACTTGTCAAATTAAAGTTGCATTAAAAAAATGCAATGTTTGGTGTTTAACTTGTCAACGTTTTATCTGAAATGAATAAATAAGAACTGATAAGATACCAGTCGTTGAAAAAAATGTATTTTTAATATTGTACTATTTCTTTTTAGGAAAGAGGCACATTCGATCAAATTTATTAACATTATGAACACTATGAGTCTGGCACTAGAAACATGCGGCCCTAGGTTTTGTCTTTTTGTATCCATAGTGGCATATGTTTCTTTTGGTTACAGCATCACTGCTGAAAAAGCATATCTTGTTTTATCTTATTACAATATTTTTCGATCAACATTGTTTATTTATGTTCCTTTAGGTAAGAAGAATGATGTTATTTAGCATAATGATGATTTAGTTCACATAATGTATTTAATAATGTGTAAATCATGTTTTATAATTGTAGCTATTCAAGCTTTGGTTGGCTCTTTAGTATCGATAAGACGAATTGAAAACTTTTTATCACTCGATGAAGTTTCGGAATATCCACAAAGGGAATTTGAAAATATAATTTCAAAGAATGCAGCTATTTCCTTAAAAGAAGTGAATGCTAAATGGTCCAGTGATTCAGAGAAAAATGTTTTACATAATATTAGTTTCACTGTAAAACCAGGTACTCTTGTTGCTGTAATTGGACAAGTTGGTGCTGGTAAATCTAGTTTAATATATGCCATTTTAAAAGAGCTTCCTTTAAAAAGTGGAGGTTTAGAAATAAATGGTAAAATATCATATACTTCTCAGTCACCATGGACTTTTGCATCTACAGTTAGGCAGAACATTTTATTTGGAAAAGTTTATGATGAAGACAGGTTATTATTATGAAAAATATAAATTATTGTACTTTAATTAGTTACTTAACAAAATTAGTTTTCAATATCATTTAAATATTATTCAATATATGAAATGTTTGTAATTAAAATTATTTATCTTAATCTTATAACGTGTCAAAAACATTTATTATTTCAGATATAATAGAGTCGTAGAAGTATGTCAATTAAAACAAGATTTTTTGCTACTTCCAAATGGAGATAAAACGATTGTTGGTGATCGAGGAAGTAGTTTAAGTGGAGGTCAAAGTGCCAGAGTCAGTCTTGCTAGGGCTGTCTATACTGATGCTGATATATATCTTTTTGATGACCCTTTATCCGCAGTTGACACTGAGGTTGGTAGACGAATTTTTGATGAATGTTTCTGTGGCTTTTTGAAAAACAAGACCATTATCCTGGTAACTCATCAAATTCAATACTTAAATCAAGCCGACCAGATACTTATTTTGGATCATGGTAAACAATTGGCTGATGGTACCGTAGAAAACTTAAAAAATTCTGACATCAATTTGATGAAGCATTTAGGAACTGAAGAGGACACGAAAGATATTAAGAAAAAAAATTCAATTGTAAAAGTGGAAAAAAATACTGAAATTGATAATATTTTGGATGAAAATTATGATTCTAAGCATGAAGAAACTAGAACCTTTGGAAAACTTACAGCAGATGTTTACTGGGGCTACTTTAAAGCTGTTAAAAATTGGCCGTTGACTATATTTGTTTTCTTTCTTAAATTTATCAGTGTTGTAAGTATCATTTTTAATGCTATTTTTTCTAGAAATACTTATAATCTATGAAATATATCTATATTTAAATTAATTATATTTTAAATAATTGCAAACAAAACAAATAATAACTATAATTATTGTTAACAGTTAACTATTATTGGTTGTGATTATTTCTTGGCTTTATGGATTAATGCAGTAGAAAATCCCAGAAGTAATCTGTCATCTCAAGATAATAATTGGTATATAGCCTGCTATGGAGGAATTACATCACTTAATGTAATATTTAATATAATCGTTGTATTTTTTTTCCACGAAATTTCAATACGTGCTGCAAGAAATTTGCATGCTGATATGTTTAACAGTATTGTTCGTTCAGTTATAAAATTTTTTAATAATAACCCATCAGGAAGAATAATGAATCGGTATGTATACATTTAAAGTACTTATTCAGTGATGTATTGTTAAGTTTTATATTTTAATGATTCTTTTGTATTTTAGATTTTCTAAAGATATTGGAATCATTGATTTTCATTTACCAGAAACAGTATTTGATGTCACAGAGAGTACGTCATATTATTTAATATCAATGGTTGTGGTGGCGAATGTGAATCCATATTTATTAATATTATCAACATCTATAATTATTATATGTTACTTTGTAAGAAAATTTTACATTATGACCAGTCGAAGTGTTAAACGTTTAGAAGGAACTAGTAAGTAATACAAATTCATTTCAAAATTTTTGTTTGAATAATCTATTTCATATTTTAAAATGTAAATATAACTTGATTAAATTGGATTATGTTTTATTGTGATAAAATTTATGATAAATTTATAAGCATTAATTATAGAACAAGTTAATTATTAAACATATAATATAATAAGATTGTAATATGTTTAAATATAATTGATAAATAATAATACACATAATGAAATATATTTGCAGCTCGATCACCAATGTTTGATCACGTCACTGCCTCTCTTCATGGCCTAGTAACCATTCGTGCCTTTGGTGTACAAGAGAAACTGACGCAGGAATTTTATACACATCAAGATCAGCATACTTCTGCATGGTTCATTTTTATGTCATGTGCTCGTTGTTTTGGAATGTACATAGATTTTATATTCGTGATTAATATTACAGTAACCATTTTCTTATTCCTCTTCTTAGACGAAGAGGTTTTGCCAGGAAATGCCGGTTTAGTTATTTCTCAAGCATTGATGCTTTTAAATATGATTCAGTGGGGAGTACGTCAGTCCACTGAATTGGAGAACTATATGACTTCAGTTGAGAGAGTATTGGAATATACAAAACTAGAGGAAGAACCACATTTTGACAGTCTTCCTGATAAGAAGCCACCAATTAATTGGCCTACAGAGGGACGTATTGAATTTAAAAATCTATATTTGATGTATGATCATGACGAACAGCCAGTACTTAAAGGTTTAAATTTCACTATATATGCGGGTGAAAAAGTGGGAATAGTTGGAAGAACTGGAGCTGGAAAATCATCGCTTATAGCTGCACTCTTTCGCTTGGCTTATTTAAAAGGTGATATTATTATAGATGGTATTTCAACAGAAAATTTGGGTCTGCATGATTTTAGATCCAAGATCAGTATTATACCACAAGAACCTGTATTATTTGCTGGGAGTTTAAGAAAAAATTTGGATCCTTTTGATGACTATTCTGATAATATTTTGTGGCAGGTAATATATTTTTTATTATACTTTATAAAATTTAAATAAATATAATTATTTATTTCAATATTAATATTGTACATTTCATTTTTAATAAAATGATATCTTATTAAAATAAATTAAAATTCATTTTACTATTACGAAATTGAATGATGTTATATCATTTATTTAGAGAATTAATAATTATTAGAAGCAGAATAAAATTATAGATATAAAGTTTTTAATATAACATTTAATAATACAGGCATTGGAAAATGTAGAAATGAAGGAATTTGTGGGAAGTTTAGTAAATGGATTATATACAACAGTATTTGAAGGAGGCACAAATTTTAGCGCTGGTCAAAGACAATTACTATGTTTAGCTAGAACTATTGTTGTGAGAAATAAAATTTTGGTACTAGATGAAGCTACTGCAAGTGTAGATTTAGATAC
Source organism: Psilanteris sp. ZL-2020 (assembly GCA_022817085.1). Classification (NCBI taxonomy): domain Eukaryota; kingdom Metazoa; phylum Arthropoda; class Insecta; order Hymenoptera; family Scelionidae; genus Psilanteris; species Psilanteris sp. ZL-2020. The sequence continues at coordinate 2,105 of JABFQC010005343.1, read as the reverse complement.
AGATGAATTAATTCAAAAATCCGTCCGTAAAAATTTTGAAGATTGTACTGTGATTACCATTGCTCATAGATTACATACTATAATGGACTGTGATAGAGTTTTGGTAATGAACGAAGGAAATGTTGCAGTTAGTATGATTTTAAATTTACTTGATATTTTCAATATTATTTACAGTTATGTAAAAATTTGTTTCTTTTCTTAGGAATTCGATGAACCTTACAAATTATTAGAGAAGAAAAAAGGCTTATTTTATGAGCTAGTTCAACAAACTGGTTCAAACATTGCTAAAGTCTTAACCAGTATTGCTAAAAATGTAAGACCAAATTCATTATGTTATTAATATTACAATGTAATTTATTAATTACGATTATGTATTATTAATTTCAGACTTTCGATAATAAGCAGAAACAGGAATGAAATTACTATGGCTCATAAAATTAACAAAAAACTCCTTGACAAACTGAAATACTTAATATTTCATAACATGTATTGGAGAGCTGTATTTTTTTTTCCGTGGCCTAAGTATATTAAACCGTAATCAGGTGTACTTATTTTATGATAAAATGTCAGTCCCGGCCAGTAAAGACTTTGTAACGTTGTTATTTGATTTCCTGCTTCAAATTTTAAACTCCAACAACCTATTGATAAACTTTATTATATAATAATTTTAAGTACATATTAATATAAATAATTGATGTTGTATATTTGTATGCATAATATGTAAAATAATTTTATAAAAATTAGAACTTTAATATAACAATTATGTTCATGAAATTTAATATATTTATATATTTGGAGTTTAATATATTAATATATTTTTATTAAAATATATTAAGACAGACATTTCTTATAATTTTAATGCTTCTATGGTATGGTGAAAAATAAAAGTATATGGATTAATGCGTGACATTTTGTTTCGATGGAGTACATGTAATATTTTTATATTATTTAAATGCATATTGAATGAACTAGTTTTAAAAATAATGTTTATATTTACCGTGTGGAACATCTAAGTCAATTGTATCCAAAAAATCTAAAGAATAATTATAATCTGGCCGTGTTAATAAATTTGTATTCCAATTATATAGTGGAGGTCTTGCGTGAACATATGACTTTAGATCTGATGCTTCTACAAGACTTAAACCTTCAAAAGTTGGATTTTGTATAACAATACTGTCAGGACATTTAAACCAACCACCACGTGGTATTATCATTGCCTCATGTTTGATTAGTTCAACTACTGCTGATAGTCTGTCTTCTTCTTTTAAAATTGTAGGTAATGATTCCTGATTTATGTCATGACAATTAAATTTAAGTTAATATATTTATATGTATATTAAATAAAATTGGTTACTTCAAAATGGCATTCAGATACAAATGGCAATCTAAAATTGTCGCTTTGAACTTTTAAAACAGTCGTTGGATCTCCTTCAAAATTTGAAATAGCCAATGGTGCTAATATTTTTGTAACTTTGTCTATATTTGGTAGTAAATACCAGTTTATACAGTCTGTACTACTTGATAGAAATAATAAGATAATAATAAATTGTTTTTAAGATAATTATAATAATTTAATGACTATTTCTGCAAGTTTATACCAATTTCGCATTATTACCTGTAGTAATAATTGTCACAAAGGCAATTTTTTTCATATCCAAAGGAAATATGATAATCTGTTTGCATGCCATAGATTTTACCCCAGTAAAAGCATTTTCGAAAATGATTTTCTTCTTGTAAAATTAATAACGAATATTTCAATAATTCTGATGTTTCGAAATCTATAGAAGTACCACAATAACCTAAAGTATTTGGGATGTCTGTTAACTTTGAACAATCCATATTAAAAATAAACAAATAACAATCACAAAATTGTGTAGTTTTATTTTTAAAAAATTCGAACAAATTAAATTTTTAAATTAATAAAATTAGAAAATTTGATATGCGAATAGGATTTATTTTACAAATGTAATATTAATAAAAAATGGAAAGTTTATAGTAGTTTCTGTTTAATTTCATCTGATATACGTTTTAAGTACCATTGGTGATCTTGACCTGGAGCTGTAGCAAGAACGCCAGTCTTGTTGGGGTACTCTACAGTAGAATTA